>OY720455.1:17751960-17881960 GCA_963082715.1 Harpalus rubripes
TAAAAATTAAATTTCATTTCTTAATAATGTAATTAATAAAAAATCTATCGAAAATAAATAATTTATTAAAGACATTATAAAGAAATGTGATATATATGTTGCACTGTAGAAAAATAGGCAATAAAAGTACTTAATATATTAATGTCTTTATTTAAACATGTAGGTATTACCTTACATTATTTAAATCAAATAATAAATAAATAACTACAAATCTCAAACTACTCAGCGACAATTAATAAAATTTAAGCACATACTACTCAAGAAAACAAAATTTGAATTATTATTATAACAAGAAGTAATTTTATTTCAAAAAAGGGTTGTTACTTTAAAAGTCAGCCAGAAATGCATTGTTTCTTTGATATCGATATTCGTCTACTTTTTAATAAATCTATCTTCCTTTATACTCCTTTTTTATTAAAACTGACAACACCATACTATTCCAATATTCTTTGATGAATCTTATGAAGCTTCACGTCCTTTCGTCAAAGCATGGGATATCTTGCTGCCCTCCTACGGTGCAAACATCTAAGAGCACCGCGATGATGTACATTCTTCTGCACACACCATTTCTTCTACTGGGCACTGTCAACTTCTACAAGAATGTCTCTTTACTAGAAGTTACAAATATTTCATGTGATCTTTTTCTAAAATATGATTAATATATTAATTTTTTATATCAACCTCGTAATGCTAATATAAAAGATAATACACTTACCGAAAATATATTAAATGATAAAGCACTATATTGCAATAAAGATACAAATTCACAAATAACAGTTTTCATTAAAATGTCAAAATTTTTCGAACAATGCAATAATAGAGAATTGTGGGAAATTTACAGCAGTTTTCAAACATCACCTTTTTATAGGATTTTGACATTAAAGTTTAAGAATCACTGTAAAATCTGTACTACTAACGACATCTATGAACGGGTCAGGAAGTATTTCCAACGCTACTAGATTAAAAACTTGTTATCACGTTTCTCAATGCAGATTCACCCCCCTGGGCAACACTATCTAAATGTCAAATATGTCAAAAATTATACATTTTTGAGGTTACATTCAAGTAATAAAATTATATTTTTAATTAAGTTCTCTGCTTATACGTATTTTAAAGAATAACAGAAAACTAAAGAAAGGAATTTCACGTTTTTCGACAAAAATCATTTAATAAATATAATTTTAAGATACAAAAATAAATTGGCTATTTCAGGTAAAATTATTTTTAATTATTCGGTTCACAGTTCTTCGAACGGTGCGCAAATCTTCTGACACCATTATTTGAAAAATCCTTAAATAAAACGCACAGAACAAAAAATGAAGAAAGCACAAACATAATAATTGACCTGCATCCAAGAATCGTGAATAGCATAACATCATAAGCTTTTTTTGTAATTCTGCTAAAATTGATTTACTTTTCATAGTTGCTGGGTTTAAGTTATACTCTTGTTCTTTAACTTAATTTCTGGTAAAATTTTTGAAAACTTGCAACTTTTCTTAAAATCCACTTCATATATCAAGATTATTTCGTTTTCTGAAATTTCTAGATCGAAATACGCGAATTATATTATTAACATTATTGTTTGATGATTTTAAGAAGACATTTTTAATATCACAATTACATACGAGCAAAATATTATCAATGTGACAGGTTGACAGTACGTAACAGTCAGGTAACTGGTCGTGAAGTCGCTGTTATATGTAACACAGCTTTCACGATGCATTTTAGGGTAACATACTTTCTAGCACGTCAAATCGTAAGGTACCTACCTGTCTGTTATATGTAACTGTGTGTTACTTGACGTTTAAGCACTCGGGCCTGAGTGTTAGAAAGTAATGGCACCATACCTGTTGCACCACATAAATTAAATAGAAATGCGTCAACTAATCTTTCTCTTTCTAATACAAAATGTTGCTAAGCTACTCCTACAAAGTGCTGTGTATTCTTTCTTCGAACAAATAACCCTGAATAGTCATCTTTCGTGAATAATAGTATAATTAGTTTATGGGACCAAAATATTACCTACATATATTTGATGCAGAACCATAGTTATATTTCCCATGTTAATCTCCTATGTGCACCTTGAGCTTGAGAAAAAACACATGATAAACAAGAACGCGTAAAACACGATATAACTCAAACTGCGTCAGTAATGTTAAAAAAATGATGAATTGTTATTATTTAGATAAATATACAAATATCTCTGACATATCGTCTAGTGTAGCGATTTCAAAACAAACAGGAATATCGCCTATGAAGTAGCTACCTATAAACAGATGTACTGAATGAAAAAATAGGGACAAATAAATATTTTCTGTATTATTGTTTTTAGACATTATTTTAATTTACAAAGCTGGGAGCAATATTAAATGTCACTTTTTGGTGTGAAAAAATCTTGAATTCTACTTCCAGTTTAAATGAAGTGGTACTCGTATAATTTTATATTTTTGAAAAGTATTTTAAGTTTTCTTTACAGTAATGCGATTGCCAAATACTTGCATTTTCATTAGAAAAATAACGTAGTTCTAATTTTTCAAAAATATGATATTTTCGCCCTGAACTTTGTAATAAACTATCTATACGCTGCCCAGGGCAAGTTGGTTCCACAGAACTGAAAAAATGTGATTCATCGAATTTATTGTGTTGACTGACATTTATCTATCAACCACGATTTTGATGTTTAATAGCTGTCGCCTGGCAACTTTATAAGCTCTTGGGCGATAAAAGCCAAATTTCGTCCGTTTTTGATAGCTTATAAACAAGTTTATGATTCCAAATTAAAATAAAATTATTAATAGTCGTTTGTGTTCGTTTATATATATATATATATATATATATATATATATATATATATATATATATATATATATATATATATATATAAATTATGCCACCCTATTGACTTATCAGAGTAAACAAACAAGACCACACACTAAATATAAAAACAAACAAGACCACACAATAGATATAGACCTTTTCGCTTTGTTATGACTAGAAAATAGGATATAAGCCTAGACTTGTAACATGTTGACGATTCTTGTTCGATATCTGCTGTAGGCAGTATCTCCGTTCTTTGTAACTTGTAGTTAAGCAAAATTAAAACTTTATATTTAAAAATAAATAAAGTTTTTTTTATTATTCAAAGTGAATAAAATTATAATTGGCGCAGTCGGTAGGATGCCAAAAGGTCTCTAACGTGAAAACAAAATTTTCAAAACGTTTTAGACAAGAGAATTTTAATTCTCGTACATGGCATTCTAACAAACTTACGGCTTCAACACGAGCCCATCAGAGGTCTATTCATACGACCCATCTATAACGGACTACAGAGGGAAAGCCTTGCTGTTCGAAAAGACTACGATCACGGCATCCACGTCCAGTAACCAGGCCACGCAGAAAAGAAGTCTTGCTGTTCAGATCCTGATCACGACCTCCACTACGGCCTGAAGACTACAAGAAAGAAACAAGAAGATCCCGCATGGCAATGAGCGAAATCATAGCTTTAATATTACTACTGTAAGTAATTTTTTATTTTTAAACACAAGTCCGTCAAGTGAGAACAGTATCACAAGACATTTTTGTAAACACAGTCCAGTCAAGTGAGGACAGTATCACAAGACATTTTTGTAAACACAGTCCAGTCAAGCGAGGACAGTATCGCTAGACAAATATTATTTAATGTCAAATTCATTGTCAGACATCTCAGACGTAGATTCAGACAGTGAATATTCTTTGATCAAAAACGATCTCATATCTATAGAACTCTCAATAATTTAAACTTAAACGCAATGACTACCACCACTACACTCGGTGAAATTAAAACTCTTTGCGAACCAATTCCCATATACACGGGTGATGTAAAAAACCTCTACGCATATATTAAAGAATGCGAGGATGTAAAAGAAATTCTGGAAGCTAATTATGCATTAACCAACATACAGAAACATTTTACATTTAGAATTTTCAAATCTAAGATACAGGGAAACGCGCAATCAATTATTTCGGAAAATAACTTTGCTACATGGGAGGAACTAAAAACACACTTGACTAGTAATTTCGAGGATAGATTAAAACCCGAAACACTATTTTACAAAATAATTACATCAAAACCACAAGGAAATAACATTTATAAACATTTAAAAGAAATACAACAATTATTCCAAACATACAAAGGTAAAATCGAAACACAAGAGAAAAATAAGGAAAAAACTAAATTTTTAATTTCACAAAATCAAAAAATTATTATCCATCACTTCATAGAAACTCTACCATACAACAACAGAGGCGCTTTTATTAATGCAAATCCTATTACCATAGAAGAATGTGAATCACTCCTAAATAACGAATTCAACTTCCTTATTCACCAATCTCCTATGAAAACTCCAGTACAAAATAAAAACCCTAATATTCAAAATTTTAAATTCGTACAACCCCCAGCCAAATTTCCTGGTCAACAATTCCCCAGTCAACCCATTAAATTTCAACCCAGAAACGCACAGTCAGCGAACCCAAACACAGGCAGAAATATGTTTGCTGACAAAACATACAAAATGCACAAAACACAAATCGCACATTCAAACCAACACCTATGTCCACACAAACACGACAAACACTTAGCACACCCATGTCAGTACAAACCAGACAAAATTACAATATTGAAGAAAATCCTATAACAGAAAATCAAGACGAGGACGCACAGAGCTTCATAGACGAAAATGAAGTACAATACGAGACGGAAGAAAATGAAAA
This sequence comes from Harpalus rubripes, assembly GCA_963082715.1. Classification (NCBI taxonomy): domain Eukaryota; kingdom Metazoa; phylum Arthropoda; class Insecta; order Coleoptera; family Carabidae; genus Harpalus; species Harpalus rubripes. Next base: position 17,756,710 of record OY720455.1, read on the forward strand.
TTTTCTAGAAGTCCCATACACAGACATCTACACGTAATGACATCAGACACAGGACATATTCCTACAATTGTACACGGACAATTTAAAATTCTTATAGACACTGGCTCAGATATAAACTTTATAAATTACAAATTGACTAACGAATTAAAATCAAAAAAAATCCTAAAACCTATAACTATTAGAACCGCGAACGGAAAAATAACAATTAAAGAAATGACAAAACTAAAATTAGGCGGAATAGAATTTGATTTTTACATACACGATTTCCATAAAGAATGTAATATATTGTTCGGAATAAATATATTGAAACAATTAGATGTAAAAATAAACTTTAAAAATGAAAATCTAACATTATTAGGAAAAGAATACAGCTTCAAACACAAAAACAATAATGACATAGAAAACATGTTACAAATCAGAGACGGACATTTAGAATATGAAACAAAACATAAATTAAACATGCTTATAAATAAAAACACAGATCTATTCCCTAAAGAAGGAGAGAAATTATCGCATACTAACGTTTTAAAACATAAAATAATTCTATCAGATGATATTCCTATTCACACAAAAAATTATAAACTCCCGCAAATTTAAGAAAAAGACATAGAGGAACATATCGAAAAAATGCTCACAGAAAAAGTCATCAGAAAATCCTATTCTCCATATAACTCACCAATATGGATTGTACCAAAAAAAGCAGATGCTTCAGGTAAACGTAAAACCAGGCTAGTAATAGACTTCCGGAAATTAAACGCAAAAACAAAGGAAGATAAATTTCCTATACCCAACATTGACACTTTACTCGACAAAATAGGAAAACCAAAATTTTTCACTACATTAGATTTGCATAGCGGCTTCCATCAAATTGAAATGGAAGCAAAAGACAGAAAAAACTGCTTTCTCTACCCCGTCAGGACATTACGAATACGTAAGAATGCCCTTTGGTTTGGTAAACGCCCCGGCAACCTTTCAGCGAATGATGAATTTAGCACTCGGTGAATTAGTCAACGATATATGTTTAGTGTATCTTGATGACATCATTATTTTCGGAAATACGGTAGAAGACCACATAGAAAATATACAAAGAGTCTTTGACAAATTAAGGCAAGCAAATTTAAAAATCCAAATAGACAAGAGTGAATTTTTTAAAAAAGGAAGTCGAATATCTCGGTTTTGTAATATCAAAAGACGGTCTTAAACCAAATAACAAAAAAATAGAAGCAATAGAGAAAATTCAAATCCCAAAAACCACGAAAGAAATTAAATCATTTCTCGGCAAACTATCATGGTACAGACGTTTCATCCCAAACTTTTCAAAATTGACTAAACCATTTACAAAAAATCTAAAAAAGGGCAGTAAAATAAATATCACCGACAAAGAATATCAGGAATGTTTCAAAAAATCTAAAGAATTAATGTCAAATCCCCCGATACTTGCTTTCCCGGATTTCGAGAAATTATTTATTTTAACAACGGACGCATCTGATTATGCAATGGGCGCGGTGTTATCCCAAAACCAGAATGGTCAAGAAAAACCACTATGTTACGCGAGCAAAACACTCAATCAGGCGGAAATAAATTATAGTACGATAGAGAAGGAGTTAAAAGCAATCGTCTGGGCAATCTCAAATTTTCATAATTATCTATTCGGCAGAAAATTCGTAATTAGAACAGATCACAGACCACTAGTATGGCTTTTTAACATGCGAAACGCAAACCAAAAACTAATGCGATGGAAGATTGAACTCTCCGAATAAAACTTTGAAATAGAATACATACAAGGAAAGACTAACAAAATTGCAGATTTTCTCAGTAGAATGAGAGAACCTTTCAAAATAAATTGCTTAAAAGGTGACGTGACCCACACCAACATATTTGCGCACTGGATTTCGAAAGATTTGAAATTTGGGAAAGGATTAGCAAAATTAATAGACGAGATGTATGACAGCAAAGACCACTGCACACAAAACAAACGCGACTCTAATATTATAATTCAAACACATAATGAAAAAACGATCTTCCACATAATGTCAAAAGAAAACTATTACGAAAACTGTAATATAAAAATGTTAAAACAATCCTTGAAGGAACTTAGAGATTATTTAATAAAAAACGATTTATATGAAATAAATATACCCCATTTATCATGTGGCTTAGACAAATTAAATAAAGAGGAATTAATCAAAATTCTAAAATCTGTCTTCTCCGAAACAAATATACAAATTAATCTATATGAGTTAGAAACGAATCTTATGAACTCTAATCAAGATTTAGAATCCATATTGAATAGTAACACTAGCGGCACTAAACATTCAGATAACGAAAATCCAGTAAACGGCATAAAAATCTTAGAAAACAGAATTAACATTGCAAACAATCAAATAATATTCGAAAGACAATGAAAATAAGATTAACATAAAGAAATTATTCGATAATAAACAAAGACTAGAGGTTAAATTCAACGACAAGAACTTAGAAAAAGAAGTATTGGAATTCCTTAAATCTTATATTGTACCTCATGTAAGATACTTTTGTATATTTAAAGACGAAAAATTACAGAGGCAAATTAATAATATTATAAAAACAAATTTTGAACCTTTCTCCATTAATTTAATTAAAGTAGATCAAATGGTAAAAGATGTAGAAAATTTCGAAGAACAAGATGAAATAGTATATGCCTATCATTTCGGAAAAACAAATCACCGCGGAATTAAAGAAACTTATGATAAATTAAAAACAAAATACTACTGGCCCAAAATGATTAAAACTATCACAGATTTCATAAATAACTGCGAAATCTGTAAGACTTGTAAATACGATAGAAAACCCTCAAAATTAAATGATATATTTACAGAAACTCCAAACAAACCTTTCGACATAATAAACTCGGACTTATTAACACTAGATGGACAAATATTTCTAACTATCCTAGATCAGTTTTCGAAACATGCAAAAATTTATTCCTTAAAAACCAAAACCGCTAAAGAAATAACCAACACTCTCCAAAATTACTGCCAAGAATATCAATACCCAAGGAAATTAATATGTGATCCAGGTAAAGAATTCGATAATGTTACCTTAAAAACATTTTGTCACAACAATGAGATTAAATTACATATAACGAGTGCAAGTAACCCAAAATCCAATCAAATTGAAAGATTTCATTCCACTATAATTGAACATCTCAGAATTATATTCAAAAGAAATCCAAATAGTAAGCTACGGGAAATATTACGAGACGCAATGTATGCTTATAACAATAGTAGAAATAATACCACGCAATTAACCCCTAATGAAATTCTTTTTGGCAAAGATTACTCAAACACATACCCTATAAAACTAATGACGCCCAAAGAACAATTATTAGAATATCAGGAAAACAAAAAGAAAGAGAACAACAAAGTAAAAGAAAATATATTAGCGGATAAACGGAAAAGATTCAAACCAAATTCAAAATCAAAACTCAAAAAAGGAGTTGCCTACCTAAAGCAAAACAGACGACTAACAACAAAATTCAAAAAACCTATCTACGAAAAGGTGAAAATTAACAAGATTGACGAGCACAACAAAACAGCTCACGTCATAGGGAAAAGAATAGAAAGAAAGGTCAAACATGATAAACTAAAACAATAATATTGTTACAGAATCATAACTACGTCCGGTCAAACACTGGATACAGATAACAACGGAATTAACATAATAGAATTAAATGGCGCAAGGATCTTCGAAGATGAAGTATACGCTCATTACACCTATAAAATTGACAGGATATCAGACGCTTTTCAAATCATACAAGACCAAGTAACAATACTTAAAGACAATACTCATAACTTAACGAGACAATTCAAAATAGAAATAGATATGAAGAATCAAGACGTACAAAAACATTTTTCAAAATTACAAACCAGAATAAACATTCTATTCCCACAGCGAGTAAAAAGAGGTATATTGAACGGATTAGGATCAATTATTAAACAAATAACCGGAAACTTAGACAATAACGACAAAGAACATTATGACCAAATACTTGAAGAAATTAAAGAAAACACACATATTAACAATAACAATCAAAAGAAAATAACGTACCAATTAAATAACGCTACGAAAGTATATGACGAACAATTTAAAGCCATTAAAGAAAATCAAGTTATAATCAATTCAAAAGTAAAAATGATTCAATCAGTGTTAAAAGAAAAAATTAGTTGGGAAAATATATTCATAATCACAAACACTCTGGACTTAATAAATAATAACATAATAGAACTAGAAGAAATTATTAATAACATAGAAATAACACTTGCGTTTTGCAGTACAAACACATTTCACTTATCGAAAACGAGAACATAAAAGAACTCATAAACATTATAAAACAAAACACAGACATACGAGAGAACGATTATCTCAACTATCTAAACCTCATACACAATTATTGCAAAGTTACTGACAATGAGTTACAATACCTCATTATAATCCCAAAATTTTCCAAGACCAAATATCCTATAAAACAAATTACACCCATACCCTATTTCTACGAGAATAGACTATTAGAATTAAACTTTATTAAACAGTTGATAATTAAAGTAGATAACCACAATTACATATGTGATAGACTAGTTACTGTAAATCTTGAAAATTATTGCAAAACAAAATTTGAAACCATTGATACATGCTCAGAAACACTATTAGAAAAACACAACACACAAAATTGCGGATCACGAGAAATAAATGAGGAAAATCTTATAATACCAATAGAAAATTCCAATATAATATACGTAATACAAACAGACAGCACCCAAGAACTAAAATGTTTAACACAAAACATTATATTAAAAACAAAAGGAGTGTATAAACTTAGTGGACAGAATTGCCAAATAAACGGCAGAAAATTTAATAATCAATTGACAAATAAACAAATTATATTAGATATTGAAAAACCCAATATGAAACAAACCCGACTAGACGAATTAAAAGATACCGAACTTAAAGACATTAAACTAAAAAACATGAATATGTTAGAATTAGAAGAACTGATAAAATATACAAACATCCCACGTCATAATTACCAATATGTTATTATTGTAATCTTAGTATTAATAATTATTATATACTTTATTGTAAAGAATAGACTTATATTAAAGGAAAAACTTAAGAGGAAAAATAATAGAACTAAAGAAATAGAAATACCTCTTAAACCTATGGAGATATAAATCTATTCTAAAAGTACCCTGATAAGTACAAAACTTCGAGGGGAAGAATTATGCCACCCTATTGACTTATCAGAGTAAACAAACAAGACCACACACCAAATATAAAAACAAACAAGACCACACAATAGATATAGACCTTTTCGCTTTGTTATGACTAGAAAATAGGATATAAGCCTAGACTTGTAACATGTTAACGATTCTTGTTCGATATCTGCTGTAGGCAGTATCTCCGTTCTTTGTAACTTGTAGTTAAGCAAAATTAAAACTTTGTATTTAAAATTAAATAAAGTTTTTTTTATTATTCAAAGTGAATAAAATTATAATTTATATATATATATATATATGTTATGTGCCATACTCATAGCCACAGACAAATCGATATAAAATATATATAAATGAATTGTTTTATGTTGTTATGTAGGCAGTTAAAAAACAAGTTGTTGATACAATAAAGTCATTTTTAATTTTGGCTCCATATTTCTGTTTCTAATTTCTATAATTTAAACTTATCTTCTAGTTTGACATTTTATATTTTTTGACATTCATATACTCACCAACCTTAAAAAAATAAATTGTACTAATCTATTACAGCACTTGAATAAGCTATTAACAAACTCTTTTGGGTGCTGTAGTAGCTTTGTAACAGACGCAAATAGAAAAATAATGTTTCAAAATTATACTGTCAGTAAATTTTATTTCCACGGGCTACCTGATTTTCTTATTCTCAATATTTTTTGGGTGACCCTCCTATTTCTATTTAATTAATTCTTTTATATTTGGTGAACACAAGAATCCATGACATAGGCGTTTAACATGGGATTTTTTTGTGATATTGTCTGGCCCGTTAAACTTTGTGGAATGTTTTATGCAGAAAGGTTTAGAGAATAAAATTCAAAATCAAAATTATTGGGTAGCAAAATTTAAAAATTTACGCTTTGGTGTGTGAAGTAACTTAATTTAAAGTTGTAGTAAAAATAGATTTAGTATGCGATTATTGCAAAAACTGAACTTAACGCTTCTTTGTGTTCACCTGTATATAAATATAAATTATAAATATATCTTTTTAAATTAATACTTCAACAAAAATAGAATATACAATTTAATTATAATGGTCCTTATCACAAGCCCACTTTAGAACGCTTCTATTAAAAGTGACATTTTGTCCATACGAATATGATATGAAAGCATGGTTAATAATAACGCTTTTATTATAATAGTGTGTTCTTAATACGGGCTAATATATTACATTACAATAGTATTATTTCTTTCAGCTCCATACATTAAAACTTGTAGTAGAAACGATCCAAACTTAAACCAATGTTTCGCTGATAAAGCCAATTTGGCTATGCAGTACATAGCAAAAGGTAATACTTAATAATAACAATAATCTATTATAGTAAAGTTAATAAATTGTGTTGATATTAAATAATTCATTATAATTGAATGTATTGCTTTATTTTTGTATTGTTTTAGGTGATAAAGATTATAACATCAACCCTCTCTTACCCTTAAATTGGAGGGATTTATTAATTATAGATATGCCTCCATTAAAATTAATGCTTTTGGATATCAAAGTATACGGTACAGAAAATATGACTAATGTAGACCCGATGTAAGTGTATTCGTAAATACAGTCTGTTCAAAAAATAATCCTAACTCAGAGTAGGCTTTGAACAAAGAAACATATATCAATTTAAAAACATTTATAGTATGTTCCGTAAGTCAACCAAAAAAATCTGATGTGGCCAGCACATTACCTTCCGTCAGTTCTATGTATTTTGTACAAATTTCATACGGAAAGTTCCTTGCTAAATTAAATATTCTATTTCTTGTACATTACCTTCCGGCAGTTGCATGTATTTTATGCAAATTTCATACAGAAAATTATTATTTTGTGACGTTTTTTATATACAGTGTAATGTATCTGCAGAAATAAAAGATTTATTATTATTATTATTATTATTATTATTTCTTGTACATTACCTTAAAGCATTTGTATGTATTTTATACAAATTCCATACAGAAAGCAAAAGATCCTATATTTCCACTAAAATTATAAGACAAACACACTATGTCAATTTCACTTGACACTGACATTTTTCAATCAGAATTTTCTTAATATAGTAGCTGTTTAAATGTCATACAGAAAGTTCCTTGCAAAAGATTATATTTCTTGTACATTACCTTAAGGCAGTTGTATGTATTTTATACAAATTCCATGCAGAAAGTTTCTAACAAAAGATCCTATATTTCCAATAAAATTATAACATAAACATACTGTCAACTGCACTTGACACTGACACCTTTCAATCAGAATTTTCTGAATGTAGCAGCTGTTTCCAGAGTTACAGCAAAGCTGACTAATATATATGATATTTAATTTCTTTATAATTTTTTAACTCTATGTCCATTTAATATGAAGTATAAAATGCATTTAAATCGTATAGAGAATAAATAATTCTTTAATATTTATAATAACATTAAATGTGAAAAAATGATATTTAACATCGTTTTTTCAAAAAAAACTGTTAAAATCTTCAAATGAGGGTACTTCCGGTTGACCATTTATGACCAAAATCTAATCAGCTCTTCACATGGGTGTAACGAAGAGGAATACGAAAGAATTATAATTTTTGGAATTGTAGTATTAGAGTTATCGCATTAGAAAATTTTGTCACACACAGACACACACACACACACACACACACACACATACATACACACACACACACATACAGACATCATCGTAAAAACAGTAAAATCGTATTCTAGGGACCCTAAAACGTGCTTATTCATCAAAATCTCACCACCGAATTTTTTGACCAAAGACAATACCTTCCTTACCTAAAGGTGACGGAAGGTAAAAAACAGTATCATGATTCTGGGTACACTATGGTTGCTGAATATTTTCATCTATTTCAGGACAGAATGACATTGGAACATATGACCTTTAAAACTGACACAACCTAACAAAAATAAAAATTAACCAAATGAATTATAACGTTGAATATGACAACGAAATTGATCATTTTATTACATTTAATGCCAATAATAATAACATAACCACCAATATATCAAATAATGTTTTCATTAGTAATACCGCTAATGTGGTTTAGAAATTTGACATTGACGTAAATCGTTTGATTTGTACCTCACAAATTGTTTAAGCAGATGTTCATCTATAGTCTAGAATAGGACTTTTTCATAAAATTTCGTTGTTGGTTACGTATTTTACATGTTAGAAAGGTTTATAATGAATAAATTTGTTTATATTTAAAATAGCTTTTCAATCCGATCCAATCTCCACACTATTTCGTTGGTCTCAGTTTATTTTATCCAAGTGAAAAGTGGTGATGTCGTCATTGTGACGTCAAGGTTTCGTTTGTTACGGGTACGTTCCACTTGGCGACCACAACGCTCACGACCACGACCGCGAATTTTCCCGTTCCACTTGCTTACAAACGCCGCGGTCGGGAACGCAAGTGGAACGGCTTGTGGTCGTTGGTGAACAACAAGATGGCTGCTGCTACCATTGGCGCGTTGATGTTGCGTAGAAATAGATAAAAAAATAAAAAATCTGATACAACCAACGTCATTACCTTCCGTCAATTCTATATAATTTATTCTGTCTTTTATAAAATATCTTTATAATATTTTATCTCTAAATACATTAAATATAAAGAAAAAATGCAGGCAAATCGTACAGAGAATAAAATATTCTTTGATAATTATAATAACGTAAAGTATTAAAAAATGATATTTAACATCCGCGGATGACCAAAATCTAATCAAATCTTCATAATATGAAATAATAGAAATATGAAAAAACTGTAATTTTTGGAATTGTAGTACTGGAATTATCGAATCCGAAAGAATCGTCACACACACATGAAGGTAAAAATGAAAGTTTTTATGGGAACATTTTTAAAAATTGCGCGCAAAATGCCAAACGACCGCACCGACCCATGCTGTTGGGATGAGCGCGGCGGTCGCCGTACGGTTGTTGTTAATGACGTCATCCGTGACGTTTTGAGGAACGACCACGGCGACCGCGGCTTAAAGTGGAACGCATTTGAGAGCATTACGAGCGTTGTGCTCGCCAAGTGGAACGTACCCTTATGATGTTAGAAAGTAGAGATAGTGGGGATAAAAATATCAGAGAAACCGGAATTATTTCGTGGTTGCCGTGGTCCGAATTTTTACCAGCTTTTTTCAGGAACCGCGTTCCGAACTGAAACCGATAAATATTTTCAGGACTTATGGAACAAGAAACCGGTTGCGTTATGGAACATATTATTAATTAAATATCAATTTGACATAAGAAATTGTGAAAAATGTTATCTAAAGAAAATCAAAGCTTTTCTTCTTGAATTTTATTTTCGAAATGGAAACAAATTAGAAAACGGCGAATGTCCATATATTGTGTCCTTCTTTATTGTCTTTTCTCCTTAGGATTAAGATCAATTTTGACAATTTGACTTTGAATTAAATAATGATCAGACATACGTTTCACTGTCCATAGCCTGTCCGAGTTAGGAATTTTTATGAACTTATTGTATGTATCTGATGTTTCATTATATATTTTAATTTTTATGTAGGTATTAATTACTATTATTTTATATTTTAGAATTGATTTACAAGCAAAATCAATACAATTCACTTTTACAAACCCTCAAATTATTTGGAGAAGTAAATACGTAGTTGTTGCAGAAGAAAATGGAATGAATGTGCAAACAGACGGATCGGCGGAAATATTTTTACGTAAGTTACGCATTTCCACAATAGGCTTCTGTTATGTTCCTGAAAGAACAGGGTGAATTAAGAATTTTAAGTAATAGGGGAGATATTAATTTTTAAGTAATTAGTTTTCACTTTCTTCTCTAACAGGCCTATTGTGTAATTCGGTGGTTTTTTAACAACTGGTTAAAAAATTAACTAATCAAGAAGCCTATTCAGAACTCAATATTTGTGTAGTCGTTATGGTCTTTATGGTTGTTATGTACTATAAAGATTGTTAAAATCAAATTTGGTATTCACAGTACTGGAAGTGGTTACTGTCAACAATTGTTAAGCGTTTTGACAGTCTTTATCATAACGACTGTTAAAACTGTGTATTTATAGTTGTTATCACGTTGTTATTTGACATGTGATAGGTTATTATATCAATCAAATATTATTAATATTGACCTTTCTGCCAAATATTGGTGTTTTTATATTTTAGCAGGATGCAGTTTATTATACGTATAGATTCTGCTTCGACTTGAATAATGTTCATAAGAACGATAAAGACTGTGGTGGAAGAGAGTTACTTTTGACCTTCTGTGGTATTTTCGAAAACTGTTTGTGATGTGTGATATTTCTGTTACATATTCAGTCAAAATAAAAATTTTAAATCTTCTTAACAAAGCCGTTTTAAATAATGTAGCAGTTTCCAAATATGACATAAATATCATATAGTTCTTTAGTTGTTTTAGGAAAACTTTTGCGTACTAAATATAATTAGCAGTTCATTATTTAAAAAAAATTAAAGCGTTGACAGATAAGATTAAGGTTAGATTAGGTTCATATATGTACAATGAAGTTAGCTATTGTCAATAATCTGGTTCATTCACAAGTATTATTTTGTAAGAATTATTAATAATACCGACATTGGTTCTGAATTGACAAATTCATAAAGATTGTTACAAATGTCTTTATGATAACAATCTTTATTTGCATAGCAACCTTTACGACCGTATTTCTATGAATAGGCCACCAAGTATGTACAACGAATATATCAAAAATTGGATTTTTAGTTGTTCAATCAATATTTATTGGATAAAATTTTTAATCAACTATTAAAAATTAACCACTTAGTTACATAATAGACTCGAAAGATAGTTAAATTTTGACTATGATTTACTACTCCAATAATACAAACGATATAATAAATTAAATACTTCGTCTTTCTTCGCTTTCATTAAAAGCAAAAAATTAATACAAAAGTGCACAGTGCATATGTCGTAGTCAGATTGTAAAATTCGTCTTTTTATAAAACGCCTAGCCAAATTTATAAAACACACTAAACTCGGCCCGAGTTTTCCATTTTTCATTTTACCATTTAACCGTAAGCTGTTCGTCCTTTTATAAGTCGTCTTGCCAGATTGTAAAACAACAAATATTTGACAATCTGGCCACGTTTTATAAAATGACTAAGGGATTCATGAAAAGACGGATTTTACAATCTGGCTACGACACATATAATGTATGTAACGAAAGTTTTGATAAACCTCTTTATCATATAGGAAGAGCTTTTTATTGAAACGTTACCATAAAAGGTTCCCATAAATTAGGGAGATAAGAAATCTAATTTTACACCACTGATAGGGGACCATTATCTTTAATGCGACACAGTTTTTTAATACCTTGTCTTATTTGTCTCTGAACGATGTTAAATCTACTTCCCCGGATCGTCGAAAATGATCTAGTCTGTAACTGTTGTTCTGGTATTCCCTGCTATTATTGTATACTTTTCTGCTAATATATACTCAAACGCCTTCTATCAATCGCGTCTCCTTAATGCTCTGCAGCATCTGGAGATTTGCTCAAGCTGGGCGGACTGGGCCGCAGTCAATTTGGTAACATAACATTATTTCTTTTTTGAATTTATAAAAGTGCACACTTTTAATTTTACTTTAAGACCTTAAAGGTGCATTCAATGAAAATTAGGTTTATGGTTTTTGTTTAGGTTAAAGTAAGTCATTCATAAATGTAAGTTTAAATTACCTGAAAATTAGTTTTGATAAGTACAGACATCTATGTAAATGCTTCAAAAACAAGATTAAAATATCGGTAGAGTATAGTACTCACTAAGACACCTATGCGCCGTGAAACTGTCATTTGCTTGGCATTATTGGTTATATTTCAGCAATTATGTTATGACAGTCTCCATGTTCTTCTCGCATTTATTTCAAAAGCCGAATCCACCAAGTGGATGCTAAATAAAGGTGAGTGTATATATCTATATCATTTCAGACTCGTTCTCATTGGTGAAGTTTGTGACGTCAAACTAAATCATAAACCTAAAGATTGGACCCTGCAATGTTTAACTTTATGATTTTGATTTAGAGACCCTAAATTCTAAAGTGTGAATGGAGTCATTACATAATATGCGGCCAAAGTCTTTAAATCTAAAGTATAAACCATAAATCTAAACCAAAGTTTCATTTGTTTTTTATTATTATGTTATCCCTATATCAAAAAAGACTGGAAAAATTAGAGGAAGATCTATATATAAACATATGAAATGTATTTACTGATTGATTTTAAACTTGGTACCATAAGCTCTGGGTAAAAGACGCCTTCATGCAAAGAAATATAACATATAAGAAAACTATTTAAGATACTATGTACTTTTTACAATATATATTTTCCTTTGTGGCCACAGCCTCGGAAAAAGATCATTTTATGAATTTTAATTTTTTCTATGAACTACAAAAAATTAATCTTTAACATACAATTTGCTTTATTGGATTCATTCTTGTAATCAATACTATTCTCATTTCTTGTAAAAAACAAGTTCACAGTTATTATTTCAATTAATAATGCCAGAAAAATATCCGTTTAGCAGGATATTTCTTCTACTTTTACTTATAATGAGCTCTAATGCAAACGAAAATTAAATATTAACTTTTTCCTTAGAAATTATAAATTACTGTCGGGTTGAATATTTTTATCATATTTCTATTACATATATATTATATAAATAATTTATAATTTATATATTTCAAAATATACTTGCCTTAATAAATAATAACAGAATTCATCACTAAATAATTTTATACTAGAATTATTCCCTATAGTATAGTGTTTTTTATGTATCATACTATTGCACTTAGATGTAAACGTATGGAAAATTCATTGAACGAATGGTCAGTCCCCGTCCGTTGTCAAACGTATGAAAGTTGTACGTTTAGAAACATATACGTTCATGAAACGGTCGCTGGAGATTGGAGAATACCAAAACCTCATTTCATATGTTTCGAACGCCGCAAACGTATACGTTTAGATTCGAGAATAGAAGCCCTGTATGCCGTGAAACTGTCATTCGTTTGGCATTATTGGTTATATTTCAGCAATTAAGTTGTGCCAGTCTCCATGTTCTTCTCGCATTTGTTTAAAAAGCCGAATCCACCAGATGGATAATAAATAAAGATGGGTGTATATATCAATATCATTTCAGACTCGTTCTCATTGGTAAAGTTTGTGATGTCAAACTAAATCATAAACCTAAAGTTTGGACCTTGCAATGTTTAGCTTTATGATTTGGATTTAGAAACCCTAATTTCTGAAGCGTGAATGGAGTCATTACATAATATGCGGCCAAAGTCTTTAAATCTAAAGTATAAACCATAAATCTAAACTTAATTTTCATTTGTGAATGCACGTTAAGTTGACGAACTTTCAACTTAAGACCATTAAAGTAAAAGAATTTCACAACTGCGCATTAGCTCCACTTCACAAACGTCAGCGTGTTGTGTATTTGTTTTCGTGTGTAGGTTTTAGGTTATGAAAAAACGAAAAATAAGAAGTAAAGAGCAATATTGTATATTATTAGATTTAATTCAAAAATATCCCCACTTATATGATAAAACAAATATTTTATTCAAGGATAAAGTGGCCAAAAAGAATGCGTGCAAAAGTATAGCGTCTGCATTAAACAAAACTGTTTAGTGTATTTACTTACTATGTAATAATATTTTTGTATGCGCAAATTATTACATTCTTGTCCATTTTAAAAGGATATATTTATCTGTGTACATTTACGACTATATACTAGAAAAATCACATCTGCGCCTGTGTATCGAAGGCTTTAAAAGAGCTGCATAATGTACCAAGCGTAAAGAAAAAGTAAAATAAAATGTAGACTATAAATTCACCTTAAACCAGTGGCGCGCAGTAGAATAGTGAATCTTACAATTATTTATAAATTTCCATTTATTTCTTGAAAACAAATCTTGCTAACCCGTTTTAATTTGTCCGTTTTGAAATTTAAAAAAAAACATTTGATCTCCGTTTTAAACGAATGTGTATCAACTTACCTCATTGGTTATATTTCTTATAGGTGATGGAAAATTTGCAATGCTTTTCGAATTCGATTATTTCGCGAGAAATGGAGTTCAGTATGCCAATTTAACTAAATACGATTCAGATTTTCTAAATGTAAATTTAGATTTCAACTTGGAAAATTTAGGTATGTACCATTAATTATTCTTAAATGCATTGCTCTAAAATTATAACATTGAGTGGATTTTTTATATATCAAATTTTAGAGTTAAAAAAACATACTCGGCGTATTTCTAAAACTTATTAAATCTTAATAAAATTCGAAAAAACGGCATTAAAACGTCGTACAAATGACGTCACAAAGTTTCTAATGCCGTTTTTGTCGAATTATTAATATTTAACAAAGTTTAAAAATTACGGGTACCAATGTTATTTATAACTCTGTTACTATGAACAGTGTGTCTGTCATAAGCGGGCCACCATTACTAACTTTCCCATTTGAAGAGATAGAAAGACGATTAAATAGACAAAGTTGGCCGATATTATACGACAAATTTAACGGTGTAAAATGCAAAACATTTGAATATCAAATACGCGACTTATTCAACAAAATAGCATTTTTTTAAATGCAATGCCATATCGAAAATGGTACCGCTTAAAAGATTTTTTTTATCTGAATATAAAAGTTCATTATTACTATGCCTCTAAAATTAAAAACAAAAGAGTTATTTCAAATTGAATTTTAAATATTATAATATATATATATATATATATATATATATATATATATATATATATATATATATATATATATATATATATATATATATATATAAAACAAATAACGAAATTAATTATTTCACTAACATTGAGCAAAGAATAAATAAATAATTGCTAATAAAAATGTTTGGTTTGTATGAGTAAACTCTAAAAAATTGTTCAAAATGATGGCCATTTCTTTCACGGCATATGCTCTTTTTATCACAGTCTTCATTGTTTTAGTCATCCTTTTTGATGTCAATTATTCTTTGTTTGAATATTAGTTTTTGTTGTTTCCTTAGCAATAATTAATCAGAATTTGGACAGGACCGAAAAAAATTGTAAATTCGAATAATGTGCTGCTAGCGTTTCGGTTCATTTAAAACCACCCTCAGAGGATTCTACAGAAAACATTGTGTTACACTATCTCTTACAAGTATCAAGCAAAAAACAAATAAGTTATAATCATACAAAATAATAAAATAGTACATATAGTTGAGAGAATCCAGGTAAAAATTCCAAAAGTAAATCATAAAATACAAGATGATTTTTTTTTTTTTATAAATTTAAAGTTGAGTAATACATTTCAAAAAAGTAAGAATAGTCATAAATTATTATGGAACAACACAAGAACAGTTGAAATATAGTTATTGTGTTGTTCCATAATAATTTTTGACTATATTACTTCAACATTTTTAATGTATTACTTAACTTTAAATTTATAAAAGATTCATTGAAATGAGTTACTCATTTTGTATTTTTTGGTTTACTTCTGGAATTTTTACCTGGATTATCTCAACGGTATGTGCTATTTTATTATTTGTTTTTTGCTTGATACTTGTAAGAGATAGTGTAGTACAATGTTTTTCGTAGAATTCTCTGAGGATGGTTTTAAATAGACCGAAACGTTAGCGACATTCGAATTTAAATTTTTTTTCGCTCCTGTCCAAATTCGGCTTAATCTTTTTAAAATTTATTTTAAAAAATTTTGGACGTTATTTCAACCATATCATGGCAACAATGTTATACTTTATTAAAATAAGAAATATAATATTTAAATTTCAACTTGAAATAACTTTTGTTTTTTATATTAGAGTCATAATGATACTGAACTTTTATATTCAGATAAAAACAATCTTTTAATTGGTACCATTTTCAATATGGCATTCCATTTAAAATAATATTATTTTTTTGAATAAGTCGCGTATTTGATGTTTAATTGTTTTGCATTTTCACCGTTAAATTTATCGTATAATATCGCCCAATTTTGTCCATTTAACCGTCTTTCTATCTCTTCAAATAAAAAAAGTTAGCAATGGTGACCCTCTTACGGCAGACATATAAGAAATAAAATAATCTTGACCTTGACAAATGAACTATTTTTCATAAAAACAATTTTTTTGGGCAAATTATTTTGCGTATTTGATACATTATCTATTTTATGTCTTCCAAAGTAAATAATTATGAAATTTGTAGGCTGATTAATTTGTATACCCATTTATTTTGTCATAAATTATCCAAAACAATTTTTTTTATTCATTTGATTTTACTCAACGTAATTTACATTCATATATTTTTGTTTATAAAATTTATTGTATTCGTATTACAGATGCCAATCCAATAATAGACCATGAATGGGAGAAAGTAAAGCCACACTTTATAAATGAACAAGTAGAGTTAGCGTGTGGGCTGACTGTTGGAGGATACATAAATAAAATATTAAATGTTGTTCCATTTGATCAAGTATTTCCCAAATAATATATATGTTTGTTAATTTAATATGTTAATCTGTTATTTAGAAAATAATGTTTATTTAAAGATATTAGATTGAATTCCGCATTCAGCTACTGTCTAGTGATCCTTTATTTTTAAACCAAGACTAAATTAAAAATTTACATAGTAGTACCTATCTGTGCTTCAGATTGTTTACCCGCAAATACAAGCAAACTTGATTGTTCAGTTTCGTAATATTGAGAATGAAAAATCATTAATTTAAAATTATTGTAATCATTTGTAATCACAATCGATTAGTGATATATATGCGTTTCCAACTTTCAAAACAAGAAGAGTGTTGAATTCTTCCACAGAAAACAGCTTAGGGATTCTGCTCATTGTATTTATTTAGAATAATTAATAATTGTTATATGTTACTAAAGAAATATTTTTATTTTATATTTTGAATATGCCCGTAGAGATATTTTGAATAAGGTTACAAATAAAATTATGATTGGCGATGTAATTTATTACAGAAGTTAGGAGTATTATAAACTATTATTCACGAAAGATGACTATTCAAAGTCATTTGTGAGCCGTCTGGTTTTAATATTACTTGCAGATAATTTCATTGCATTTCGTATGCATAGGCGTGCAACATGAAATATTTATGGACACATTTTAAACTGAAAAAATAAGAGTAATTTATGTTTCTTTCTAAATAATGCCTTTCTGAAAGATTTATGTTCTTCACTTATGTTTTTGCAAAATACAAAAATATAGACTCATCTTATAAATCAAGGAATAATAATTTGATTTAAACGTCAACGCCACTGGGTAAATATTAGCACAGAGGGCAGTGTAGTAGATAATTAGGTATCTGTAATTCTACGACATGTCATTATTATTTATAGTGTGTCACTATTTACGTATATCTGTCACACCACATAAATTAAATAGATATAGGTCAAATAATCTTTCTCTTTCTAATACAAAATGTTGCTAAGCTACTGCTACAAAGTGATGTGTATTCTTTCTTCGAACAAATGACCTTGGATAGTCATCTTTCGTGAATAATAGTATATCTGTATAGTTTTAGTAGAGTGAAGTTATCGAAATATATGTATTTTCCCATTTTCTATATCGTAAGTAGGTTATTATGACTTTGTAAGAACGTATGTTCTTCATTTTACTGTCAAGGTATCGGTTTCTATTGGCGACAGAACGTAAGTAACTCCCTTCCTTCCTTAAGCAGCACCCTTACGTCTCTATTTTGTGGAATACCAACAGTTAGATATTAGGTTTGTTCGTTCCGCTATGCTGCGTTTTACCGCAAAACGCGGCGGTAATTGTCGCTGCGTTTTGCGATTCTCTGCCAATCGCCGTGATAATAATTTAAGTTACTAAAAATTATTTTTCTGTTCGATCCGTTTGCGTTAAATTATTTTCCAATATACTTCAGAATATTAATTATAAAGAATACTCAGTAAAAATATATTATTCCATTTTCCATTATTTTAATTATTTACTATTGTTATCATTTAAATTTACCTTATTACAAATCATAATTCATATGACACTGACATTTATATATTTTACAAATATTTCAATTTCTAAAACTGAAACATTACATAGCATACTTATTGAAAAAATAACAATTTTTTTCCTAGTATTTATTTGTCAAACACTGTCATACTGGCACTTTATATGTAGACGCAAACATTACCGCCGATTATTTTTATACACCCACCACGGAGTCATGAGTCACTGTAAAAATTATCACCGCCAGCTGCCGCGGCGTTTGACCGCAAGTTACTAGAAAAACGGAACGAACAGAATCTAGTGACTTTACAGTGAACTGCGAATCGAAAAGAACAGCAAATTTCACCGCTGCGGTTTGAGGTAGACGCAGGGTAGCGGAACCAACAAGCCTAATGTAACGTTTTTATTTATTTGAGTAAAGTATAGAAATCAATGCATTATTAATAATTAAAATAGATGAATATTAAAACGATGAATAAATATTTAATAGTAATTTACATTGCAAGACCGTTACTCAGAACTTTACGGGCTTGACGGTACCTAACGAGCAAGAGAAGCGAGCTTGTTATCCGTGCGGGCACGTAAATTTCGGGTAACACATTAAACTATTTGATCGAAATAGTCTTTGGAAACATATGGAAACTAGAGACAGAGCTCTGTAATAAGATGTTTACGTAAATTGTGAAAAATTGTCAGCCATCGGGATTCGAACCCGAGACACCTATCTTGCCGGGATAGTGCTCTAACCAACTAAGCTATTGGCTGTTCTTCTCTCGATGGCTGAACAATCTTTCACTTTTTTAAGTCGTATAACTGCTGAGAATATTATTAATCGTCATAAAATAAATTTTTCACAACTTATTTCAAATATACGAACTGTTAACTCATTGTTAATATAAGACGTTTACGATTTAGTATAACGTAAAAGATAATAACAATAACGATTACTACAGTTAAATAAATATTAAATACTTATTAAGACTAACAATATAATTAACTAGTTAAACACACTATTTATTTATTTAAACAATTAATACGACTATTTATTTACACAATATTGCTGATTATTTACTTCCACTATTTATGTCACTATTTATTTATATCACATTTAACTGTCCGACCTACCGACCTCCACAGTATCCATATACTCAACTGACTTAGCGTCTGTATATTCAACTGCCTGGACAGAATTCACTCCTTTCACCTCACTGTCTATTTATGTAACTAACTGGCTGTCCTTCTGGCGGACTAACTGTCTTAACTTCCACAGCTTCAATATCACCGACTGTCTGTATGCCACAACTCTTCAACACCACTGCCGAGTATCCACTTCTACTCGCCGTTACTGTCTCCGTATACATAGCTTCCCAATAGTCCTCAAAACTACCGAGTATTCACTTCCACAGCTATCCCAGTATACCAGTAACTTCCCGAGTACTCCACTCGACAGTTATTTTTGATTCAGATAGCGAATTGTTACTTTTGCACTCGAGATTGCAAGATTTTTTTTTGTGGCCATCTTGAAAAGTGTTTAAGTATATTTTTCAATGTAGACATTATTCCCCTAGAGAATTTTTTTATTTTTTGATTCAATTGATGACATTTAATGCTTTATCATACAGTTCTCCAGAATAAAATTAAATTATAATTATTGACAGCAATTTTCAGCCCACTGTCAACAAATTTCTGAACAAATTTCTGTTGTCTTGCGTAACGATTTGAAGGCTACTATAGTAATTAGGGTAACAAGGGTGTTATAAGGACATTAGTGTAGAGGTGGGTACGTTGACCAAAGGAATTATTGTCCGTTTACCCCTGTGGTGCCTTCAACATTTACGGTACGACTGTAAATTTGTAATATTCAACGTATTACGGATCAGAAAATTTTAATAAAATATCCGAAGTACTGAGACTGATTGTTTCTGCTTGTTTTTTAGTCTTTATCCCAGTATCAATATCAATTTCTTGGCATTACCATCAACAGCTCATAATGCCCTTGGGCGTTATACAGGATATCTCAATAAGCTTACTCACTATTAGTAACTTTTTTATTTGAAGAGATATGAATTTAGTTAGATGAGCAAAATTGTGCCATTTTGAATTACAAAACTACTGATATCAGCAAACATTTATTTATATCAACGGTTCTCAAAATATGGGACCTAACTTTCTTATTTTAAAAAGGAACATATATTTTTTATTTTCTTATTCGCTAGAGAATTTAATTCTGTATTCAACGATATAATCGTTTCACACCATCAAGTTTTTTGGGAATAATCCATATTAAATTTTATATTAATTTGATTTAAATGTGACTATAAGTGTGCCACGCATGGAAAAAATAAATACATGTTACTTTTTTACGTAGAATTAGAATGCCATGATGAAATTAATGAATATTTTGTTTTGTCACTTGATCATACTTTTTATTAAATGTCAATACATATAAAATATTCATTTTTTCATTTAGGGCATTCTACGTAAAATAAGTAACATATGTATTTATTTTTTCCATTCAGGGCACACTCATTAGGCGGCGATCTCACTGGTAAAGTTGTGTCGTGTAGCGCAATATCTACTCATGCCGTGCCGTTTAAAGACTGATGGTCCGGTATCATTGGTCGAGTTGCATACATTATTATTTGGTGTCAAGTAAATCTAAATATATTATCTAAAATAGTAAATTAATTTCACTCGTGCTCCGCTCTTTCTCAATGACATTTGCTATTTTCATTTTCACGAATACTTCTGTTTGTCAATGTCAAGTCAAATGAAATTTGAATGACATTAACCAAATTAAGAGGTTATATGTACATTTACGAATGTGTCAAGGCATCGAGTGGAATCGAGCATCGAGTAAAAATCAAACCAACTTGAAAATCAAACAAGTCGACGGCACTCGATAGAAAACGATGAGCCAATGTGAAACACACTGTTAGAATACACGTGTTTGAAATATTCACGACAGCAAACGACTGATAGTACTCTGTTAGTGAGACCGCCGCCTTATAGTCATATTTAAATCAAATTAATATAAAATTTATTATGGATTTTTCTCAAAAAATTCGTTATGTAATGGTATGAAACGATTATATCGATGAATTCAGAACTAAATTCTCTAGCAAATAAACAAATAAAAAATATATGTTCCTATTTAAAATAAAAAAGTTAGGTCCCATATTATGAAAACCGCTGATATAAATTAATGTTTGCTGATATCATCAGATTTGTATTTTAAAATGGCACAATTTTGCTTATTTAACCAAATTCGTATCTCTTCAAATAAAAAAGTTACTAATAGTGAGCAAGTTTATTGAGACAGCCTGTATAGCTATAGGTTACGTATTGCCTGTGTTTAAGTTGTTTCAAATTGTCTTCATTTCGTAAATATGTCCATTTAATTTCATATAAAATATACCATTGACCATCCATTGAATATTGACTTGTCAAATGCATGTCAAGCGAACAGATGACAATGTGTTAAGTAAGGAGAATAGAAATGGAGTAAGCATTCAATGCTAGGATACGACAACCGTTCTAGCAGCCATGGTAACAGAGTTTCGTTTTGTCCGATTCCGCAGTACCCCTTCAGAGCGCTGTTCATATTTTATACTTACAAAATATAAAATTAAATTATTAATATTTTTAAAAGGAATACAAAATATGTAAGAATTGACAGTATATTTATATAAACTATAATACAGTACATACAGAAATATTCTAATATTTGTAAATACAAAATAATGCATAGTAATTACAAAATATACCCTAAATCATGTTCATTAAAAGCAAAGTATCTTTGTTTCATTTACTTTTTATGGTTTATATTTTATGACGATTATAACCAATTCGTAGTATCTTATAAGTAAATTAAGATGAACCCATGGCCGCTCCGTGCGCGTGGGCAGGTTGTGCCCTGCATAAAGGCGCCTGACTTTGAGGGGCCCCGTTTCAAGACAGTAAAGTAAATAATAGTAAATTTTTATAAAATGCACAAAATTACTATAAAACTTACAAATTCACGTGATAGAAGTGAACAATATATTTTTTAATTTGTTTGCAAAGGCGCCTTATACCCACGGAGCGGCCCTGCAGTTGATTTTCACACTATCTTGGGTTCGAAAGGCGCACTGTTTTCTTCAAAAAGGCATGATTTCAAACAGCATTTGTATGACATCTACAAACCAATAAATAAATGTTAGGTACATGTTAGTAATTAATAAGTAAATTATACGTCACAGAATTTTAAATTAATAACTTACCTCCGATTCCATTTTTTGGCGCTGCACGGTATCATGGCTCTGTGTATAAGTGATTTCTCCTGGTGCTTCTTGGTGTTAAGAATAAATGGAGAGCACGCTATACAAATTAAATAAACTTATATTTTTGAGACATACATTCAATGTCAATATATTTTTGCAGTGTTACTACAGCGCAACATGGCAATAACAAAACTTTATTTACATGTGTATAGCGTGCTCTCCATTTATTATTAACAGGTTATGGGCCCAAAGTGCATACGCAAATTTTGTAACTAATATTGTGACCGTTGACCGTGTATTTAGTTTGTTGTGACATTGAACTATTACAATGAATCATCAAAGTTTTGACGCGTATTGATGCATTACATAAAAACAATTTCGATACGTGGAAATTACAAATGCAAGCTGTGTTAGTGAAGAACGATTCATGTTCATACGTTAAGGTGAGTATCCATGTCCGTCAATAACAACGGGAGAAATAAATTCGGAAAATGCATTGAAATTGTGGATCAGGGCTGGACTGGCCCGGCGGGATACCGGGAATTTCCCGGTGGCCCTTGACGGCTCGTAGCCTGACGAACATAAAAAATAAATTATAAAAATAAAAAGTTGAAAAAATAAATAAATCGATACAAAAAAAACATAAATTCTTGAATTTGAAATAATTCCCTACTACTTTTGAATGTGCGCCAATATTTATAGCTGTTTTTCTCTTTGACAACCAATTGTTAAATTCGCAATACATACTTATTTTTTGTATTACCGACATCATACACATGAAATGATCATTTATATAAGGATGTATTATATTTAGATCCAAATAACTTTTATCAAATTATAAATAATGACATACCGGATACACCTTTTCATATAATAATTGATTTAATCAATCAAAATTAAGACAAAAATCTAAATACGGATGATATTCGATCAATAATTTTCGTGACTCGGCAAGATTCGTCACGAAATACTCATGTTGCATAAATAACTATTACATACGTTAGCATATTAAAATTTATTTTTAATCTACAAATTTATTGTCACATTGTTATCAATATCAACCCAAGTATCCTGCGAACGATCATTTTCAAAATTAAAGTACATACATTTTAAACAGATTCAGAAATTGTTTCTGTCAAAATATATTAGAAGGATTCATGATTATGTTATGTGAAAAGAATATCAAACATACATATTGCATAGACGTTTTGAAAGAAAAAATCTTATGTGGCCAACACAATACATTCCGCCAATTAATTTTTATTCATTTAATTCATAGGTACATATTTACTCATGTTGGAAACTATATTTAGTTCTTTTCCATATAACTAATGTTCTGTTTACTATTTTCTTTTCAAAAAGTTACCACTATTGATTTGAAATGATTAGTATTTTGACAGTGATAGTTATCTGACAGTTACATATATTGCAGATCTGAACTATGTAACGAAGGAGTTTTGTTTTAATCGTAGGCTCCGGGATTTAAATTATATATTATTTTATAAATTTATCCATAAAATATATATAAAAAGTATTAATGCAAAACTATAGAAAATTAAATAATCTTTAATTTTCATAATATAAATTGCGAAAAAATAACATTTAAAGGTATTTTTCGAAGGAAATCTATTTTGAGCTTCAAATAAACTACCACTTCTGATTTACACCAAATCTAATGGCTTCTTTTCATATTAAAATAAGGTAGCAATATGAGGTTTCAAAATTGTCTGAATGATAGTATTTGAGTTAGAGTGGAAGATCCATACACACAAACACACAGACATCATCGTGAAAATGTTAAAATTGGATTCTAAGGGCCTTAAAACGTGGTCATTTACCAAAATCTCGATAATGCTATTTTTAGCACGATCCCTGTACCGCCCTTGCCAAGGGTACCGGGAGTTAAAGAATAAATTATTAAACAAAATATTGTAATGATTAAAATTATTTAAAAAAAATCGATTCAAATGACTGGCCTGGCCTGCCCCATCCAGATTTCCCGCTACTAAACATGTTCCCAGTCCAGCCCTGTTGTGGATCTGAAACGACGCTAAGGCAAAAGCAGATATTATTTTGTGTATAAGTGCATCTGAACTTAAATTAATTAAAAACTGTGTTATTAATACAATTAACTTTGCGGAAAATGAGCGAAAATGATGACATTACAGATCATATTAATCGATTTTTTGATGCAGTCGACAAATTAGGTGAAATGAATGTAGACATTAATCCTGATTTGCTAGCTATTAAGCTTCTGTATAGTTTACCGCCGAGTTATGAAAATTTTAGATGTGCTATAGAATCCCGTGACGTTTTGCCTACTCCCGAAGTGTTACGAATTAAAATTATCGAAGAAAGCGACGCGCGCGCAAATAAAGACGAAGTAAATACAAACATTCAAAGTGCTATGTATTCACAACGAACGTTCAATAAATCTAACTTTCGCGATAATAAACCAAAATTTTCGAAACCTCAATATCGCGATACAAAAGAATTTTTCAAATTTCGTTGTCATAAATGTCAGAAAATCGGTCATATGGCTGCTGAATGTAGATCCTGGAAAACAAAATCTGAAGTCAGGAACGCAGAACAAATTAGTTTTGTTGCTGAAGCTCGACATACTTGTAGTACATCCAAGAAAACGACGAATTGGTGCTTGGACAGTGGTGCAACTACACACGTATGCAAGAAATAATAATAATAATAATAATAATAATAATAATAATAATAATCTTTATTACCATGTAAGTAAAAGGCGAGGTTCAGTCCAAGGCAGTTCTTCCACCTAACCCGGTATAGTACAAAAATATATGACAATAATATATATATAAAAATCATCAAACGCGAGACAATTTGAGAAAAAAATATTAAAAAATATTACTACATTACATTAGTTAATATAAATTTTTCACTCTGAGTTTGAAAGCGGTTAACGATAGAGACTTCAGGGATTCAGGAATATTATTGTTATACAAAGAAGGCGCGAGATAGGAAAATGAAACTCTAGATTTTGACTTTCGAAAGAAAGGAACAGTATACAAATTCTTAATACGGAGAGTTTAATTGCATTCTCTGGGTATTAACTTGTCAAAGAGATAATTTGGAGTTCTAGTTAACCTTACATTGTGTATTAAACAAAGATAATTAATTTTCAGTCGTTCATCAACAGATTTCATATTTGCTGCAGTCCGGTGTTGTGATATATGATCGTATTTGCGAATACCATAAGCAAAACTTAAACAGGAATTCTATGTTACATGTCGATTTCTCTTACGCCTACATCTCAGTCAACCTTGATGACGTCCCCGCGTTGCGGTCGTCTTCGTCATCTTGACCCACTCAGCTAGTTCATTCACAAGGCCAGGTGAACGACCTCCACCGACGCTTGTGCAAAGATTTAACGTGTTTATTGGTAAAGGATTGCAAAATCTTCATTTTTCAAGTCTTCTTCGTTAGCAGCCTGTGGAGTTGCACGTACAATTTTGGTGACGCTGAAGTTACCGTTTTTATCGTTTTTCGAAATATTATCCTCGTGTGAGGGAATTTTTGTACGGCAACTAATTTTCTGGAACAGAGTGGTTCCTCCGTGTATTCGGGATTTAATACACACAGTCCTGCAACTGAATTTACTATTTTAGCCGCATATTAACTTAGGTGAGTTTGCACATGTGATTCACTTACCGTTCTCTTATATTTTTGTCGCCTCGAGTTCTAACAATAATCGTTCTTTTTAGGCTTTTTATTTTTAGTTTTATTTTCAAGTTACGTTTTTGACGTTACCGTCTTGTCACGTTTACGTGTACAATTATCGACTTTATTCTCGCTACGTCTATCGTGACGTCACCCCATCGATTGAGACTTTATATATCGATCTCGAGCTGTACATCACGTATCGAACCTCAGGGTTGATTGTTCAGCATTCGTTGATGAAATACCTGTGCTGTTTGACACCTACGACTGATTATCTGGAAGTTACCACCACTATTCGCCATCACAGTTTCCTGTACTTGTCGGAAAACCACCTGGTGCAACCTGGTTTGGCTACACCTCGTCTGCGATTGGAGCTTTTGGTGTCATCTGTCGCCTCCACACTCACAGCCAGCCGTGTCAGCCCAGCGCCAGCGACCAGATAAGAGTTCTTTTCACTTTATTATTCCATGTTATTCATTGGGACAACGGCTTCCCTGTTGTTCAACTCATTTATATCAAACGTACTGTCATATTTCATAACCTGCATTCATGTGTATTATGTAATGTCAAAATCGATTATTTATATTAGTTGTACTTACGCTTTATATAATTGTTCAACGTACACCATTGTTTACCAAGCCGATTCGCGGTCGACTTGTATATTTAATTCACTTGTAAACTGGAGTACGAATCTGCGAACGACTTCGATTAGGTTAGAATACCGTTCAGATTTTTTATTTACTGCGATTGACGCGCGTATCCTTGGCCAACGACGCACACATCAACGCCCGCGCCATTTTGAAATGTTAGTTACTTTTTGTCAATACCAACCGCTCGCAGAAACGCACGATTCAGTGTTGTTTTGTTAATAAATTATTTGAATGTTCCCACGAACCGGACTTAAGGTTTTTTATGATTGTAGAAGTACGGCTATTAAATATTCGTTTTATTTTACTTACAGAGTTTATGTTCGAAGTATATTCTCCTATTATCATTACCGTTAACATCACTATATTTCCTTATTGCCGCATTTTCCCAGTTCCGTGCCGTGTGTCGAAACACACCCGGTTGAGAGGGGCTGAATTTTATTTCGACTGGCGCCCTCTCCCTCTTTTTTATGTAAAACTCACCCCTAGTCTACCACTGAGTTACGCCGCTCTCACCATTACTTTCACGGGTTTAAAATCTGGGCATAGTAGTAAGATTTCTCGTATCGTCCGTAAATTAACGTTGTCGCCCAGCTTTATCGTTTTTGTATTTTTATCGTTTACCATAATTATTATCCACTCAGGGCAAGAGTGGGTAATATCTGAATAAGAGTTATTCTATTTTTATTTGTTAAAGTTAGATTAGGTATGTATGCACACGGTCTTCATCAACATCCAGCGATTTCACTGAGATATATGCTATGAACGGAGCATTAAATCTCGCAAGCAACGAATCTACAAATATTGTTGGAATTGGTACTACCCAATTATTAGCAAACGTCAATGGTAATACGAAGAATATTTCATTGATGACTCGCTGTACGTACGCAATCGACGAACGAATTTGTTATCAATTAGTAAGATAACAGACAAGAATTTTGAAGTTTTATTCAAGAAAAATAAAGCCTTCGTTTACGAAAGAAAAGATGATATCAAACTAACAGCTGATCGAATTGGAAATCTATACTATGCACGCGAGAAAAATGAAAATTTGCAAGGGGAAAAAAATTCTTGCATCTACAGAAAACATATCTAAACTGTTTATGTCATTGGCATCGGCGTCTAATACATCTGAACGTGTCAGATATACGAAAAATTATGGAAGATGGTGAAATTCCCAACGTAAGTTCTTCAGAACTTATCAATCAATTTCAGTGTGGCATATGTCTAAAAGGAAAAATGACAAGAAAACCTTTCATCAGCAAATCTAACAGAGTCAATGAAAAACTAGAGATAATTCACTCTGACGTTTGTGGTCCGATACGGGTTGAATCTCTAGGAAGGGCTCGTTATTATATCACATATATAGATGATAAATCAAGATGGTATGACTAAAACTATTATAATTACCCCTTAACCTTAAAATTCATTTTAATAAAAACTAACAACTACAACAAGGGAAAGTTAAACAGAGTAGTCAAGATTACTCAACATGTCAACCATGCCAGAGGTCCTAACAACTCTGATTAGTATTTAGTTTTTATTAAAATTAATTTTAAGGTTAAGGGGTAATTATAATAGTTTTAGTTATATTTAACCTTAGACTCCATCTATTATTAATTTTTAAGATGATGTGAAGTCAGATTCGTTAAACCTAAAGATGAAGTTCCGAAGACAGCCATAGAAGTTCTAGAATTATTTGAAAATAAAAAGGAAAGAAGAGTAAAGTGTCTTCAAACAGATAATGGAACTGAATACGTATGTAAAGAATTAGAAAAATATCTAAAAAGTAAAGGTATTACAAGACGACTCACTAATCCGAATAATCCTGAACAGAATGGAGTAGCTGAAGGAAGAAACAGAACTTTTATGGAAACTGCAAAAATATATTGACATTGAATGTATGTCTGAAAAATATAAGTTTATTTAATTTGTATAGCATGCTCTCCATTTATTCTTAACACAAGGTTTTTTTTCTTAAATTTTCCATGGAATAAGATCCTTTGTTTCAATTTATCAATTGTCCTTGACATTTCTGGCAGTACAAATAAACAGGTAAAAAATAAAGGTGGAAATGCTACTCGAGAAATGACTATCTTTGACCAGTCTTGAACTCAATTTCCAACCTTCGCTTAACTCAGATGGAAAACACATTCTCGTCTAGTAAATACCATTTACTTCTCTTGTCTTGTAGCACAAATAAATATTATTAGTCCGGATGTTAAGGGAGTTTACCCTGCATTTTGTGATGCAAGCAAGCCGTTTGGTTCATATGTCACTAGGACCATACCCCACCGTTTAAGAGATGTAGCCACCCGGAAATGTCCCGGAGGCACAAATTATTGCGGGTTGTATACCTCATTGGCGGAGTTTTCTTAAAGTCGCCGCGGTGCGCAAACCATTGGATCTTCAGAGTAGAATTTTTCTATAAATAAAAACAATGGAAATGTCGTTAATGCTGCAGTGCAAAAAAATATTTGGTTACATATAACGTATACATTTTCCTCTTAAATTTAGTATATTGTGATTAGAAAATTTTGGCTTTCTTGTCCGATTGTGCAAGAACGCTACGTCATACTAGAACATAACCCGAATAAAAATTGTAGCGCGTTCGAAGAGCTATCGACATGGGGCTTAGTGGCGTGTCTGTAACGTTCAGAGGCCCACCGACACGGAAGTTTCTAAAGAGACACGTAAGTGAGCCGAGCCGCCCTGTGCAAGATAGATCATTGTTACGTCAATTGGAGTAAGTCGTTTAGTTTATATGTACCACCGATTAAGAAATGAAGCCACCCGGAGAGGTTGCACAGGCTCTGGGTATTGAGGGTTGTATACTTCATTGGTGCATTTTTCTTAGAGTAGCAGTGGTGTGCAAAACATTGGGTCTACCGAGCTGGTTTTATTTTTATATTACTTGTAATGATAAGGTCTTTGATGCTGTCGCGCAAAAAAATTGAGTTTGGTTACATATAACGTATTCATGTTTCTCTTGAATTTAGCACATTGTGATTCTTTAGGAGTATATTTTGGCTTCCTTGGCCGATTGCGTAAGAACTCTACGTTATAACGGAAAATAACCCAAATAAAAGTTGTAGCGCATCCAAAGAGCTATCGATATAGGGCTCAGCGCAATGTCTGCGGCTATCAGAGGTCAGCCGACATGGAAGTTTCTAAAGAGAGGCGTAGGTGCACAGAGCCGCCCTGTGCGAGAGAGAACATTGATGGGTCAGTTCGAGTAGCCGTTTGGTTCATAAGTAGCTGGGACCAAACGCTACCGATTAAAAGATGTAGCCATCCAAAAATGCCGCGTAGGTTTTGTATATTGCGGGTTGTATACCTCATTGGCGCGTCTTTTCTTATTAAAGTCGCAGTGGTAGGCAAACCATTGGACCTACAGTGCTGATTTTTTATATTTATTAATTGTAATGATAAGAACTTTGATGCTGCAGAGCAAAAAATGAAGTTTCATTACTTATAACGTATCCATTTTCCTCTTGAACAGAGCACATTGTGGTTTTTTGGAGAAAATTTTGGCTTCCTTGGTCGATTTCGCAAGAACCCTACGTTATACCGGAAAACAATCCTAATAAAAGTTGTAGCGCGTTCCAAAAGCTATCGATATAGAGCTCAGAGGCGTGTCTGTGGCTATCAGAAGCCCGCCGACACGGAAGTTTCTAAAGAGTCGAGTACGTGCGCCGAGTTGCCCTACGCGAAAGAGAACATTGTTGCATCAATTAGAGCAAACCATTTGATTTGCATGATGGTGGGACCATACCCTATAATATATGAGGTGTAGCCACCCAGAAATGCCCCGCAGTCAGTGTATATTGCGGGTTATATATCTCATTGGCACGTGTTTTCTTATTAAAATCGCAGTGGTGCGCAAACCATTCAATCTACAGTGCTGGTATGTTTTTTGTATAAAATGTAATGAAAGCGTATTTGATGCTGCAGTGCAAAAAAGGAGTTTGGTTACATATATCGTATCCACTATCCTCTTGAACAGAGCATTTTGTGGGTTTTTTTAATGAAAATTTTGGCTACTTTGATCGATTTTGCTAGAACGCTGCGTTACACAAGAAAACAACACTAATAAAAGTTGTAGTGCGTTTAAAGAGCTATCGATAGAGAGCTTAGCGGCGTGTCTGTGGCTATCATCGGTTCGAAGACACAAAAGTATCTAAATGGACACGTGGGTGCGCCGAGCCGCCCTGTAGGAGATAGAACCTACACGTCCATTTAGAAACTTCCGTGTCGGCGGACCGCTGATAGCCACAGACAAGCCGCTAAGCTCTCTATCGATAGCTCTTTAAACGCGCTTGAACTTTTATTAGTATTGTTCTGTTGTATAACGTAGCGTTCTAGCAAAATCGGCAAAAGAAGCAAAAAATTTCCCCAAAAAACCCAAAAAATGCTCTGTTTAAGAGGATAGTGGATACGATATATGTAACCAAACTCCTTTGTGACACTGCTGCATCAAGTACGCTTTTATTACAATGTATACAAAAAACATATTAGCTCTGTAGGTCGAATGGTTTGCGCACCACTGCGATTTTAATAAGAAAGAAAATATACAGTGACTGCGGGGCATTTCCGGGTGGCTACACCTCATAAATTGTAGGGTATGGTCCCACCAACATGCAAATCAAACGGTTTTCTCTAATTGATGCAACAATGTTCTCTTTCGCGTAGGGCAACTCGGCGCACGTACTCGACTCTTTAGAAACTTACGTGTCGGCGGGCGACTGATAGCCACAGACACGCCTCTGAGCTCTATATCGATAGCTTTTGGAACGCGTTACAACTTTTATTAGAGCTGTTTTCCGGTATAACGTAGGGTTCTTGCGAAATCGACCAAGGAAGCCAAAATTTTCTCCAAAAACCATAATGTGCTCTGTTCAAGAGGAAAATGGATACGTTATAAGTAATGAAACTTCATTTTTTGCTCTGCAGCATCAAAGTTCTTATCATTACAATTAATAAATATAAAAAATCAGCACTGTAGGTCCAATGGTTTGCCTACCACTGCGACTTTAATAAGAAAAGACGCGCCAATGAGGTATACAACCCGCAATATACAAAGCCTACGCGGCATTTCTGGATGGCTACACTTTTTAATCGGTAGGGTTTGGTCCCAGCTACTTATGAACCAAACGGCTACTCGAACTGACACATCAATGTTCCCTCTCGTACAGGGCGGCTCTGTGCACCTACGCCTCTCTTTAGAAACTTCCATGTCGGCTGACCTCTGATAGCTACAGACATGGCGCTGAGCTCTATATCCATAGCTCTTTGGATGCGCTACAACTTTTATTTGGGTTATTTTCCGTTATAACGTAGAGTTCTTACGGAATCGGCCAAGGAAGCCAAAATGTACTCCTAAAAATCACAATGTGCTAAATTCAAGAGAAACATGAATACGTTATATGTAACCAAACTCAATTTTTTGCGCGGCAGCATCAAAGCCCTTATCATTACAAGTAATATAAAAATAAAACCAGCTCTGTAGACCCAATGGTTTGCACACCACTGCTACTTTAAGAAA
This sequence comes from Harpalus rubripes, assembly GCA_963082715.1. Lineage (NCBI taxonomy): Eukaryota > Metazoa > Arthropoda > Insecta > Coleoptera > Carabidae > Harpalus > Harpalus rubripes. Next base: position 17,789,123 of record OY720455.1, read on the forward strand.
AACGCGCCAATGAAGTATACAACCCTCAATACACAGAGCCTGTGCAACCTTTCCGGGTGGCTACATTTCTTAATCGGTAGAGTATTGTCCGAGCAACATATAAACTAAACGACGTGCTCCAATAGACGTAACAATGAGGTGCGTGAAGTTAGAGGTACCACTTTCAAATAACGATATGATTTATATGCTATAATTTGGTGCTAATTCATTGCTAATTATTGCCGTATAACACAAATTTATTGCTATTGTTGTTATGAAGATAATAACTGATTTATAAGTGTACCTCCAAGTTCACGCTGAAGGTACCACATTAATAAACCACAAAAACTAGTACGCGGTAATTTAGTGCTAATTTATTGCTAATTATTGCCGTATAAAACAAATTTATTGCTATTGTTGTTATGAAGATAATTAATGTATAAGTGTACCTCCAAGTTCACGCTGGAGGTACCACATTTATAAACCACAAAAACTAGTACGCAGTAATTTAGTGCTAATTTATTGCTAATTATTGCCGTATAACACAAATTTATTGCTATTCCTGTTATGGAGATAACAACTAAATTATAAGTGTACCTCCAAATTCACGCTGGATGTACCACATTAATAAACCACATAAACTAGTACGTAGTAATTTAGTTCTAATTTATTGCAAATTATTGCCGTATAACACAAATTTATTTCTATTGTTGTTATGAAGATAATAACTAACTTATAAGTGTATCTCCAAGCTCACGCTGGAGGTATCACATTAATAAACCACAAAAACTAGTACGCAGTAATTTAGTGCTAATTTATTGCTGATTATTGCCGTATAACACAAATTTATTGCTATTGTTTTTATGAAGATAATAACTAATTTATAAGTTTACCTCCAAGTTCACGTTGGAAGTACCACATTAATAAACCTCAAAAACTAGTACGCAATAATTTAGTGCTAATTTATTGCTAATTATTGCCGTATAACACAAATTTATCTATTCCTGTTATGGAGATAACTAAAATACAAGTGTACATCCAAATTCACGCTGGATGTACCACATTAATAAACCACAAAAACTTGTACGCAGTAACTTAGTGCTAATTTATTGCTAATTATCGCCGTATAATACAAATATATTGCTATTATGTGGAGGTATTACATTATTAAATCATAAAAACTGGTACTATTACTAACTATTGCCGTACGACATAAATTTATTGCTGTTTTGTAAAGAAAAGAATTACTAGTTTATAAATAGTAAAATTAAACTTGCTTCACAATTTCAATAAAATGACATCGTGCTACTTCCAATGGCTCATTTAAAAATACCTTGTAAATTAATCGATAATAGTAATATATTTTTAAGCAAAAAATAAAATAATTATTATTGGGACCCGCAGAATCCGTTGACGGCCTTGTAAGCGCAATTGTCATGGCGGCCAGTAGGACCTGTCAAGTTTGTTTGCATTTTGAATAAGCGCCTTCCGACCCAAAATTATATTAACATTTCAAATCAACACAATTTTTAAGTTTGTTTAGTCATATCCTTCAACAAGAAACATAGTTGAGGGACAATTCTGACTTGAAAATGCAGTCTGCAAGGACAAAAATTTGTAAATTCAATGAAACTATAAATTTTATTTATAAAAACTGTCAATAATTCTCTGAAAACTACATACCAGCAAAATTGTAATATAATTATTTATAAAATGCACGGAACAGTGATATTTACCAGATTGACGCTTTCCGATATATTTAAAGCTCTTTTCCATACGTTCAATCAATCATGTTTTTCTTCTTTCCAAAAATTATGGAATATGTCTTGAATTTTTGTGGTACTCGTACACCCTTTAATACAGCACTTATCTATGTACATTATGTTTATCTTCTTTAATTCGCTTATTTTTCGAATATTTTCAAAAGAAATTGTTAAATTAAAGCGTGAGAACTTCTTTTTCTTTTTAACTAAACGATGGTTCTTGACGTTTATATATTTGACATGTCCTACTGGCCGCCATTAATTTAGTTCCCTAAAATACCGCTGATGTCGCATACTATCCTGCGGGTCCCAATAGTCTACATGCGCGTAGACAATATACAAACGTAAAAAACATCATTGTCTACTCGTAGACAATGACGTATTTTACATAGCATAGATTACAGGCACAACCCTGAATAAAAGCCAGACGTACAATGAAAAGTACAAACAATATTTAATGTAAATTATATTTTCAATAATTATAAAAAAATATTTTTTTTAATTATGGTGAATTTTATTTAATTTATGTCGGCAGCACATCAAACTGTCATTTCTTATTCACAAATTAGTTAAACAGAAATTTGTAAAAGCTATAAAACAAACAGTAATTTCTATTTGTGAATGCACCTTCAGCGTGCGTCTTTCAAGTTTATCTCTTTAATAAATAGCACTGGCGGATCTATGGGGGTGGTAAAGGGGGTATTACTCCCCCTAAGAAAATTGAAAATATATTGTTTTTATTATGAAGTATTATTATTTTAAATGGGAATGCATACAAATTCCTAAATGCGCACATATCACTCTGTACATTTCTTGGCATATATCGCCCCTTGAAGTTATATTGCTCTATACATTTCTCGCCTTGTACTTTTGTTACTGTGTACAAATCTATACCATGAAGTTGCTGCGTATCAAAGAATTTAAACTTGACGCGTTCACTACATCCCGAATTACACTTCATAAACAAAATGTATTTTAATTTAAACATGTGTGACATTTGCGTTATGTTTTAGGATAAGTTTACGTTTTTTGCACGATGGGTTTTTTTAATGTTTACCGATAGGGTTTCCAAGACAGTAGGCTATATATTACTGAACGGTAAGTAAATAAAAACAACAATCGAAGCTTACTTTCAAAATGAAAACTAAAATATTTTAATGTGTCAAAATAATTTTCAATTCTATTTTTTTTTTAATTTCGTGCGTCGATCGTGCAAAAAATGTTATAAGCATTACGAACGTTAAAGAATTACCGATCTCAGACAAAAATAGAGTCGTCGCTATGCTCCTCCTCCGAACAATTGTCTTTAATCGGTGAACTGTCCTTACCGTTCTTAATACTTAACTATTATTAAAAGGAATAAAATAAATTTTATTTTCGAAGTGTACTTCGAGATGAGATAACGCGCTAAGTTCGAATTCAATGATGTGCATCAACTTCATGGTATAGATTTGTACACAGTCACGAATGTACAAGGCGGGAAATGTACAGGGCTATATGACCTCAAGTGACATAAATTGAAATCAGTTTGAAGTACATCATAATTTCAAATTGATCCCAACTTTTCGCTCGTCAGTGTACCTATAACAGTGAAATGATTAATTTATAAAATTAAATAATTGTATATTATATAAACTTAACATTTCATTATTATACATTATTTTTTGCTTCTTAGTATATTATGGTAGTCATATTAAATAAAACATTTGTGATTTTTTTGAAAATTTTACACTTACCCCCCCCCCCCTAAACTCTTAGATTAGATCCGCCCCTGATAAATAGAATACATTGACAAGCTTTGAAAGAAAATAACTATTCAATCACTTAAAATATGTATTTTATATAATTTCTTTATTTCAAAATAATAAAACCTAGTTGTAGAATGAAATATATATAATATAATATAATAACTCTACGAAACGTTATGTTGTGTTATATACAGTTTTACCAACTGTTACCAAATGGTTTTTGTTTTGTAATATTGTGTTATGGTGCTTCTGCTTAGAAGTGTAGTCGAATAATTATTATTAAATTTCATTAAATTGTTTACTATCAAACAAAATTATGTAAATCTTATGCAAATAAGAACGCATTTATTGTATATTCCATGATTGCCAACCTAACTACCGTGGAGGCGTAGGCCACTGTTGTCACAGGCACGGATTGTAGATTCGAGATTAAAATGTAATGGCGGTAAATTTGAATGTATATAGTTACATAAAAAAATATGTAAATAGTTACGAGTATTTATGGTACAGTGTGTCATGATGCACATTAGTCAATGGAAAAACTAAAATAGCACAGGAGGCCTGTCAAAGATAATTTTTAACAAAAATAAATTTATTAGAGGTTGACATTTAAGTAATGCTGGAATTGATCTTCTTCACTTATCCACCGAAAGAATATTCAGATGACAACAAATATTGGTTAAGATACCGGCATCATGTAGTAATACCATGCCTACCAACAACTATAATTATTTAAGAAATTCTAAAAAAAAAATAATAATTAGTTCAGGGTCGATAAGTGTACTCTTTTGGGTACTTCTACCATTAAATTTGTTATGTCTTACTAGTACCTACATTATAGTTTATTACTGTTACGGATAAGGGACCAGCTATCTGGCAATATAATGCCCTAGGGAGACAATTCATAGTTATTTGTATATCAAGGCCGCGAAATCATTCTTTAGCGTACCGAGAGAAAAATTGTCGCTGAGGCCGCTTGCGGCCGAGGCTAGACAATTTCGAGGGCGCTAAAGGATTTGTCCCCCCCCCCCCCATTGTCACAGGGAATAATCGGCCAGACTTTTCCATTGCATGATCTTTATTTTAAGAAAATTATATCTTATTAGATTTATTTTTAAATATTTATATTGTATGATTTATAAAGGTAATTTCTGATAAATACATGTTTCACTATTTAACTCAGTTGCTACGTCCCTCCCTTGTCAAAATTCGGGCTACGCCCTTGATTACAGCCCTCTGGCGATTAACAAGTCCACGGACCAGAGCCAGAAGCCCTCGGACTTGTAAACTTATTGCCCTCTAACGGTATAAACATCTTCATAATGCCCTTCATCCATATCATTATATGCCTGATAAATTTTTCACATAAGTTATTACTTATACTTATTATAAGGCAATAATTAGCAATAAGTAATTTGCTAATGATGGAGATAATTGTATCGCAGCGTTTTCTCAGGATGCGCAAATAATTAGGCGGTGTAAAGTTAATAAAAAAATAGTTATATTACACTAATTATTTACAGATACCAACAATACCAAAAGAGTAAAGTGCAGACTCTCGTAAAGACTGCCAAGCATACCCCTTAAATATCTTGTCTTGTGTGACATCCCGAACAGAGGTAGGGAACCAATCTTATCAGACTGAACCGAGCAGCCGATTCGAATGAAAAATATTTTGGACAACCCTACCACGGACGAAACATGCACAATGCAGAGATGAAGACAGTAATATAAGAACATAACATACTGAATATTATTTAACAAATATTAACATGTAAATATAAAAAAAATATAGGAGTATACATTCAATGTTTACATAAATAAATAATAGAAAATAACAATTTAAAATATTAAACAACATAAAGATCAAATATAGTGAGACACAAAAGTAAAATGCTCTTTATCACTACAATAAAGGCCGTGGGAGAACCATATTAACCAAAGTTATTATTGCAAAGTCCCGGCATACAAAAATGTATTTTTTTTAATATTCAGGGGATCAGGGTTAATAATATAAGTTTAAACTGTAGAGCAGCAAAAATTTGTCTTGTTTCAAAGTTTTTATTTAAAAAAAAATACTAGAAGTTGTGTCAGAACCATATTACTACCAGTTATTACTACACAACTCCTGGATACAAAAAGATAAAAATTATTGAAATATTCAGGGGATGAGGGTTAATAATATAAGTTTAAAATGAGAAGCAGCGAAAATTTGTCTTGTTTCAAAGTTTTTATTTTTTTATAAAAATTACTAGAAGCTGTGACGGAACCATATTACTACCAGTTATTACTATACACCCCCTGAATACAAAAATTAAATATTATTGAAATATTCTGGGGTTAAGGGGATGATTTTAAACTTATATTTAACCTTCATCCCCTGAATATTTCAATAGTTTTTACATTTTTGTATTCACGGGTGTAGTAATAACTGGTAGTAATATGGTCCTGTCACAGCTTCTAGTAATTTTCTAAAAAATAAAAACTTTGAAACAAGACAATTTTTTGCTGCTTCTGATTTTAAATTTATTATTAACCCTCATCCCCTGAATATTTCAATAATTTTTATATTTTTGTATTTAGGAAGTGTGTAGTAATAACTGGTAGTAATATAGTTCTGTTACAGTTTCTAGTAATTTTTTTTTTTTTAATAAAAACTTTGAATCCAGACATATTCTCGCTGCTCCAGAGTTTAAACTCATATTAATAACCCTCATTCCCTGAATATTTAAAAAAATACATTTTTGTATTCAGGGAGTGTGTAGTAATGACTGGTAGTAATATGGTTTTGTCACAGCATCTAATAATTTTTTTTTTTTAATAAAACTTTGAAACAAGGATAAATCTCGTTGCTTCCGTGTTTAATCTTATATTATTAACCGTTATCCCCCAATTATTTAAATAATTTTTACATTTTTGTATTCAGGGGCTTGCAATAATAACTGTGGTTAATATGGTTACCCACGGCTTTTATTATAGTGATAAAGAGCATTTTAGTTTTGAGTCTCACTATATTTGATCTTTATGTTGTTTAATATTTTAAATTGTTATTTTCTATTATTTATTTATGAAAACATTAAATATATACTTTGTTGTAATTTTTTAAAAAATATTTACATGTTAATATTTGTTAAATAATATTCAGTGTTATGTTCTTATATTACTGTCTTCATCTCTGCATTGTGCATGTTACGTCCGTGGTAGGTTTGTCCAAAATATTTTTCATTCGAATCGGCTGCTGCGAATCGGCTGCTAGGTTCACTCTGATACCAATATTTCATGAAGAGTCGGTTCAAATTCTCAAATCACTATTGCTGGGTGGTATTTGTTGACGCTGGTGGGATTTTTCCAGAGACTGGTGGCCTGCGTGCGAGATAGGGCTGTACGTGCGTTAAACGTCCAGTACTCTGAATTCGGGATATTTAAGGACATAGCCTTGATGATGAACATTTCTGGACCTAGATATTCTCTGCTATTGGGTTTATTAGAATGGCAACAAAATTCAGTCTCTTGGTACAATATTCTATTTGCTGCACATTGTGTAGGGGAATTTATTAATATCTATTTAACTAATAAAAATTTAATGGCTCTGTCCTGAACATAATTAATTACTTCCACAACAACAATAGCAATAAATTTGTATTATACGGCAATAAATAGCAATAAATTAGCACTAAATTACTGCGTACTATTTTTTGTTGTTTATTAATGTGGTACCTCCAGCGTGAACTTGGAGGTACACTTATAAATTAGTTATTATCTTCATAACAACAAAAGCAATAAATTTGTGTTATACGGCAATAATTAGCAATAAATTAGCACCAAATTACTGCGTACTAGTTTTTGTGGTTTATTAATGTGGCACCTCCAGCGTGAACTTGGAGGTACACTTATAAATTAGTTATTATCTTCATAACAACAATAGCAATAAATTTGTGTTATACGGCAATAATTAGCAATAAATTAGCACTAAATTACTGCGTACTAGTTTTTGTGGTGTATTGATGTGGTACCTCCAGCGTGAACTTGGAGGTACACTTATAAATTAGTTATTATCTTCATAACAACAAAAGCAATAAATTTGTGTTATACGGCCATAATTAGCAATAAATTAGCACCAAATTACTGCGTACTAGTTTTTGTGGTTTATTAATGTGGCACCTCCAGCGTGAACTTGGAGGTACACTTATAAATTAGTTATTATCTTCATAACAACAAAAGCAATAAATTTGTGTTATACGGCAATAATTAGCAATAAATTAGCACTAAATTACTGCGTACTAGTTTTTGTGGTGTATTAATGTGGTACCTCCAGCGTGAACTTGGAGGTACACTTATAAATTAGTTATTATCTTCATAACAACAAAAGCAATAAATTTGTGTTATACGGCAATAATTAGCAATAAATTAGCACCAAATTACTGCGTACTAGTTTTTGTGGTTTATTAATGTGGCACCTCCAGCGTGAACTTGGAGGTACACTTATAAATTAGTTATTATCTTCATAACAACAATAGCAATAAATTTGTGTTATACGGCAATAATTAGCAATAAATTAGCACTAAATTACTGCGTACTAGTTTTTGTGGTGTATTAATGTGGTACCTCCAGCGTGAACTTGGAGGTACACTTATAAATTAGTTATTATCTTCATAACAACAAAAGCAATAAATTTGTGTTATACGGCAATAATTAGCAATAAATTAGCACCAAATTACTGCGTACTAGTTTTTGTGGTTTATTAATGTGGCACCTCCAGCGTGAACTTGGAGGTACACTTATAAATTAGTTATTATCTTCATAACAACAATAGCAATAAATTTGTGTTATACGGCAATAATTAGCAATAAATTAGCACTAAATTACTGCGTACTAGTTTTTGTGGTGTATTAATGTGGTACCTCCAGCGTGAACTTGGAGGTACACTTATAAATTAGTTATTATCTTCATAACAACAAAAGCAATAAATTTGTGTTATACGGCAATAATTAGCAATAAATTAGCACCAAATTACTGCGTACTAGTTTTTGTGGTTTATTAATGTGGCACCTCCAGCGTGAACTTGGAGGTACACTTATAAATTAGTTATTATCTTCATAACAACAATAGCAATAAATTTGTGTTATACGGCAATAATTAGCAATAAATTAGCACTAAATTACTGCGTACTAGTTTTTGTGGTGTATTGATGTGGTACCTCCAGCGTGAACTTGGAGGTACACTTATAAATTAGTTATTATCTTCATAACAACAAAAGCAATAAATTTGTGTTATACGGCCATAATTAGCAATAAATTAGCACCAAATTACTGCGTACTAGTTTTTGTGGTTTATTAATGTGGCACCTCCAGCGTGAACTTGGAGGTACACTTATAAATTAGTTATTATCTTCATAACAACAAAAGCAATAAATTTGTGTTATACGGCAATAATTAGCAATAAATTAGCACTAAATTACTGCGTACTAGTTTTTGTGGTGTATTAATGTGGTACCTCCAGCGTGAACTTGGAGGTACACTTATAAATTAGTTATTATCTTCATAACAACAAAAGCAATAAATTTGTGTTATACGGCAATAATTAGCAATAAATTAGCACCAAATTACTGCGTACTAGTTTTTGTGGTTTATTAATGTGGCACCTCCAGCGTGAACTTGGAGGTACACTTATAAATTAGTTATTATCTTCATAACAACAATAGCAATAAATTTGTGTTATACGGCAATAATTAGCAATAAATTAGCACTAAATTACTGCGTACTAGTTTTTGTGGTGTATTAATGTGGTACCTCCAGCGTGAACTTGGAGGTACACTTATAAATTAGTTATTATCTTCATAACAACAAAAGCAATAAATTTGTGTTATACGGCAATAATTAGCAATAAATTAGCACCAAATTACTGCGTACTAGTTTTTGTGGTTTATTAATGTGGCACCTCCAGCGTGAACTTGGAGGTACACTTATAAATTAGTTATTATCTTCATAACAACAATAGCAATAAATTTGTGTTATACGGCAATAATTAGCAATAAATTAGCACTAAATTACTGCGTACTAGTTTTTGTGGTGTATTAATGTGGTACCTCCAGCGTGAACTTGGAGGTACACTTATAAATTAGTTATTATCTTCATAACAACAAAAGCAATAAATTTGTGTTATACGGCAATAATTAGCAATAAATTAGCACTAAATTACTGCGTACTAGTTTTTGTGGTGTATTAATGTGGTACCTCCAGCGTGAACTTGGAGGTACACTTATAAATTAGTTATTATCTTCATAACAACAAAAGCAATAAATTTGTGTTATACGGCAATAATTAGCAATAAATTAGCACTAAATTATAGCATATAAATCATATCGTTATTTGAAAGTGGTACCTCTAACTTCACGCACCTCACATCATGGCTAGAAGACTAATATTGACATAAAAATTGCCTTAAAGATGTGCTATTTAAAATCTAGTATTATTTCACATTTTAAAGATATTTGCAAAAATACAAGCTTCAAAATTTACATTTTCGCCAATATCTAGTGACCTATATATCTTTTCTCAAATAAAAAAACACCATCAAAATAGTCTCCTAATGGGGCAATTTTAGTCTAATTTAACCGACTTCGTATCTCTTATAGTTCTCGAGATCCCGATGGTGGAAAAGTTTTCCTGGACAGCCTGTATAATTTTTTTTTCGGGAAGTATTTTAAATTTTCTTTACAGTAATGCCAAAAACTTGCATTTTCATTAGGAAAATGGCATAGTTATAATTCTTCAAAATTATGATATTTTCGCCCTCAGCTTTGTAATCTAAACTGTACGTCTCTCTCTCAAATTAATAACAAATGAAATAACTACTTGTCTATTTCTGTCATCCTGTAAGGGGATGTAATAATTTATGCAAGAAAATGCAGTTCAAGGAACTCGACAGAAATTTCTAGAAATTTATACAGAAAAATATATTCACACAATGAATTAATTTCATTAAATGTAAACATGCTAATATGAAATCATTTCTACATTAGACTTAACCTTTGGCAGAAGATAAGTTTTTAGCGATCTACGGTGTATATAAATCAATATAAAATAAAAATTAATTTTAGTGTTGCAAATCTGAAACGAAGAAACGTAAAACAGCATTGTTAAAATAAAGCTAATAATAATTTGTAATTTTTGCAGTATGTTCTGCTTCGAAACCCATTCGTAAGTATAACAATATAAATATTGTGCATCACACCACTTATTTATTTTTATAAAGATAAATACAGGAGACTCGCTAGAATTATTGAGAGACACATGCTTCATAATTTTTGGAATTTTATTTTAAATATGTTCGAAATAGTTTCCTTCTAAAATAACACATTTCACCATTCTTTTCTTTCACTTCTTAAAAACTTCTAACCAATCTTCATTTTGAATGCTTTCCCTGAGACTTAATAATAATTGTCAAAACTGTCCATCATGATTCGAAAATGCGCTCTCTGGGCTGGTCATCAGATAGCTGTTGTGTATTCAACAATAGTGAAACCGAGAATAAGCTCTAATTTAACTTTTGCAACAAAATTTCAACTGATATATAAATAATTGTTTAAAATGATAGTGAAAATTTTATTTTCCACGGCCTACCTGATTTATTTTATACTAAAGAACGTGTCCCTCGTATTTCTATTTAAATTACTTCTTTAATATTAGGTGAACACGAGAATCTGTAACATGCGAGTAAGTGGGAAATAGTTATTTAAGTATAAAGGGCAGTAAGTGCTTCCTAACCGGTTGAGGATGATATATTTGGATATCGCGACGAAGATGAGCACTTACTGAACACAATTCTTATTACGTTCTTTGCGCGATCGACGCACAAAATTAAAAAAAAAGATTTGAAACTTATTTAGACATATTCAAAAAATTTAGTTGTCATTTTTAAAGTAAGTGGTTTTTATTTACTTGCTGCCTCACTTTGTGATCGGTAAGTAATCACAATCACTTAGCCATCAGTAATTTGCAAATAAAACCTATAGCCTTGGAAACTCTATCGGTAAACATTAAAAAAACCATCGAGCAAAAATAGTTTTTTTAATATTATTTTCCCGCAAAACATTGTACAGTGACTTATACATTGAGATTTAAGCCTCATTCACAGCTCTTAAGATAGTCACTGTAGTCCAGTCAACATGTACAATAGAACCTGGTTTCCTTGCAAAGGTCGAGTATCTATAATTTTTGGATATGTTGTTTTTCGGTTTTTCCTCAATTTCTCTGTTATATGCATTCAAGTTTTTATTATCAATAATGTAGAAGACAAAATTTTGTATTTACAATTTTTTCTATGGGCTATACTTATTGAGCTACAGTGCAGTGAAAGTGTCGGAATTTTTGAGAAATGACAAAACACGCACTTATCGCAGAAATATTGATGTATTCCGAATGTAAGGGGCGAAAATTTGCCTCCACCCTGCGTTATTATTTACGATACATAAAACAAAAATATTAGTCAGCTAAACAAACCAATTACTACCACATACTAATATTTATTTATTTATTGAAAATCAATCCTACAGGATAAAAATCCCAGTTACAGGACGATTATAAAGAGGTAAATAATATGATGCGTTGGCATAAATATAAATACATATTAGAATACAATAAAAAAAATACGATGATGAACATAGCAAACAGTATACTAAGCAATCAATTTAAATATGGAAAAATTACAGAAATGATATTTTAAATTTACGTAATGAATCGACATAAATATCGGACTGAAGGTTGACATTATTAAATAAATTGCAAAATTGTCGAATATGACATATTAATTCATAATTTGCCCGCACTGTTCTTAAACTAAAAGTCAATTTAGTTCGTGAATTTAATCTAGGTACGTTGAAAGAGATACGAGTTAAAATAGCACTATCGTTAACTTGACCATTTAACAATTTATATAAAAATGTAATGGAATGTATTTTCTTCCTTATCGATAAAGAATTCATATTAAAATAATGAAGTAACATATTATAATCGCAATCGAAACTAGGATAGTGGCCGGTAACTTTATAATGACAAAATTTTAAAAACTTTTTGTTCAATGACTCAATAGCATTGGAATATTTGTCATAGGTAGGGTTACATACAGGAGAACAATATTCTAGTTTGGATCTAATGAACGCAAAATACAACATTTTTAACGACAATACATTTCTCAAAGATTGGGCATTTCTAATGACAAAACCAAGATTTCTATATGATGCTTTCATAATAGTTTCAATTTGAGTGCTAAATGCGAATTTTTCATCAAATAGTAAGTACTCCAAGATCCTTATATAAGTTAATACTGTGGAGAATAGTCTTACCCATAATGTAAGTATGAAAGTAAACGGTTTTTTTTTTTTACAAAATAGCTCATATTTTTACATTTACTAAAATTAAAGAATAAATTGGAGGAATTAGACCAAGCTAGGATACGCTTAACATCAGATTGAAAATCTATAGCGTCCTGAGTAGTATTAATTGTTTTAAATAACTTGACATCATCGGCGTACAATAATATTTCACAGAATTTAATCGAATCGATAATGTCATTTATAAACAGAATGAATAGTAATGAACCAAGATTAGATCCTTGAGGAATACCCGAAGTAGCGAAATAAGAATTTGATTATATATTTATAAATAATTTTATCAATTGGACTATAACAACAGGCAGGTGAATAAATATTAAACTCAAAGAAAGTTTATGTTAAGAGCAGTAATTGGTTCAATACTATTCGACAAATACAAATACAAAAACAGTGACTATGTTCAGAGTTGCGAATGACGATTTAGGAATAAAATATCAAATTATTAAATACCTACCCAACATTTTAAATTCGCGCTTTTGGTGTCCAAGTTTACTAAATATAAAGTCGTACAATAAAAAATGTATAAAATTTTGCCGTCAATGGCGTTCATAATTTGAATAAATTATATGTCAGTAATAAAATGATCAACTTTCACTAAGATGGTTCTCTTTAGCTTCTGAAGCTGATTCTAATTCCTGTCTCACGATATTATCGTTATTTCCTGAATCTATACTCATACTATACTCCACCGTACCAATAATTTAACTAAAGTACCGACGCCGGGTTAAAAGTGACCTTATACGAATAGGAATAATGTAAAAGCCTGATTCATAATAGCGTTATTATTATAACAGTGGGTTTGTAATACGGGCCAATAAATTTCATTACAATAGTATTATTTCTTTCAGCTCCATACATTAAAACTTGTAGTAGAAATGATCTAAACTTAAACCAGTGTTTCGCTGATAGTGCCAATTTGACTATGCAATTTGTAGCAAAAGGTAATACTTAATAATAATCAATTATAGTAATTGCAGTAAATTTTAATCGACTGTTGATATAGATTTGGAGAGGTGAATTAATGGAGAAACTTTTGTAATAATAGCAGTGGATTCAAGGGACACAACACAAGTAATATTTTATATTGACATATATTTATTTCACTTTTTATATCATAACATTGTCAAAATCAAAACGGTGCGTTACTATAGTTTCCATTTTGTAAATTTAATCTAGTAGCTGTTCGAGTGCCTATTTCCAATACTCGCCCTCACGAGCACAGCTGATGCCGATTTTTCTCATCAAATGTTTTAGACGAACTACGGACAATGCCTTCGTAAATAGATCGGCTTCCATGTCTTCAGTTCTTTTATAATCAACTTCAATTAGTTTCTATTTAACATTTTCTCGAATAAAATGTTCCTTTATGTCGATGTGCTTTGATCTTTTATTTGTCACTGGATTTTAGCTAAATTTTATGCAGCCTGGTTATCGTTCCAGATCTTCACAGTGTTGCACATTATGCCCATGTCGGTCAGTAGTTGTTTTATGTGTAAGGCTTCTTTGGAAGCGTCCGTGAGCGCCATATATTCGGCTTCTGCCGTTAATAGTGCCACCGTTCTCTGTTTCTTTGTTTCCCAGCTGATTATTCCTCCACCGTACTTGAAACAATAGCCTGTGTATGATCTCCGGTTTATCGTACACGCAGCCCAGTCAGCATCGGCAAATCATTCTAGCAGTTTTCCTGTCTTTTTGAAGATTAACTCTGCATTCAACGGCCCTTTTAGATATCGAAGGATTCTTTTTGCAGCTTTCCAGTGTTCTTCTCCATATGCTGTGTTAAACTGGCTTAGGTAAGATACAGCGTACATAATGTCTGGTCTCGTTGCTACACCTGCATACATAAGACTGCCAATTAAATTTTGATATGGTAATTCACTAACCTTTAAATTCTTTTCAAGACGGAGTCCTAGTTCCATAGGGGTGCATACTGGTTTACAGTCTTCCATTTTAAACTTTTCAAGCATTTTTCTTATATATTCTGCTTGAAATAGTTTAATTTCTCTTTCTTTTGCTTCAAATTTTATCCCCAAACAATAATTTAAATATCCTAGATCTCGAAAGTGTTGGTTAATTTTTGTTTCACATCTTTTAACAATTTTTCATCCGAATAAGCAATAATTATGTCATCTACGTATATGGCTATAATCATATCCACTCGCCCTTTCGCCAATACGCAGATACAGGAGTCAGCTACAGAAGGTATAAAACCTAAAGTTTGTAATGTATTATCTAATTTTCATACCATTGTCGCCCTGCTTGTTTAAGTCCATATATTGCTTTATTCAATTTACATACTTTTTTATTTCCTGGTTTCTTAAATTTTTTTAACATTTCTCTCGCCCTGTTTAATATATTTTTATTTTCACTGCTACTTTCTTTTATTATTATGTCACATAAATATTTTTCTAAATTCTTCGGTTTTTCCATAATTATATTTTCTTCTATCGTACCATTTAAGTATGCAGTTGTCACATCTAGCTGATGTAGTTTTAAATCTTTTTCTACGGCAACAGCAAGTAATGTTCTGATGGAGCTCAGTTTCGATACAGGTGCAAAAGTTTCGTTATAATCAATTCCAGGTTTTTGAGTGAATCCTCTTGCTACTAGTCGTGCTTTCTTTCGTTCCACCTTTCCGTCTGCTCCAAATTTTTCTTTTAGAATCATTTTTTTAGTTATTTTCTCTTTTCCTTCTTCATGATCAATTATTTCCCATGTATTGTTTTTATAATGTGTGCTTTTATTTCAAGTTTTATCGCTTCTTCCCATTCTAGTTTATTCTGTTCATTTTCTTCACATGAGTATGTTGTCATGACGTAATCCATTGTCAAAGTAGGTGATTTTTTCTCCCTAGTCGGTCTTCTGTTTTCTTCTTTTACGGTTTCAGTGTCGGGTTCATTTTCTTGAATAATTTCTTCATCATTTTCTTGGATTATTTCTTCGTTATCGTCGTATTTTTCATCTTGTTCTGTTATTTCTATTTCTAGGTTTTCATATCTTGGTTTTTCTGTTTCTTTTCTTCCATTTCGAGTGTTTTCTTCCAGATTATTTGTTTGGGTTTGATTGTCTACTTCAAAATACGTTTTATTCATTATTTTTACATCTCTACTGATAGTTATTTTATTATTCTTTGGTAACCAAATTCTATATGCTTTGCTAGTTTCAGAATAGTCCATAAATATTCCTTCTTCTGTTTTGGAAGCAAATTTTCCTTTTTTCTTTCCTTTCCATAAAACATGTGCTTTAGATCCAAATGTTTGTAGGTGGTATACGGATGGTATGTATCCAACCCACTTCTCAAAAGGTGTCTTGTAGTCCGTAGTTTTTGTTGGAATTCTGTTGCACAAATAATTTGCTGTATATATCGCTTCAGCCCAAAACTTTTCTTCTAATCTTGATTCTAATAGCATACATCTGGCTTTCTCTTGTAAAGTTCATTCTTTCTTTCAGCCATTCCATTTTGTTCTGGCGTATACGGTGCTGTTAATCTTCTTACTATACCATTTTTTTTAGATATTTTTCAAAATTTTCATTTGTGTATTCTCCTTTACCATTATCTGTTTGAAGATATTAAATTTTTTTGTTTGTGAAATTTTCTACTTCTTCTCTATGAATTTTTGTAGTACATCATCTTCTGGTTGTATTATTGTACCATTAACATAGCCCCAAAGATTATTCTTAATTAAAATGGCTTGTGCTTGCACGCTCCAGGTATAAAAATTATCCTTTTTTAATGGTTCAATATAATAACCTGTTTTTGCCATTTCTTCAGTAGGTACCTGGGCCCATAACCTTTTGTAATAATAGCAGTGGATTCAAGGGACACAACACAAATAAAGTAATATTTTATATTGACACATATATTTATTTTACTTTTTATATCATGACATTGTCAAAATCAAAACGGTGCGTTACTATAGTTTCCATTTTGTAAATTTAATCTAGTGCCTATTTCCAATAGAAACCAGTCCTTGAAGTGCAAAATATTTATTGATTCATTAATAATAAACAACACCGACGTTTCGGTCACAAATTGACCATCCTCAGGGTTAGTTTAAGTTATTTTAAAATTTCATATTTGTTAAAATAATAATGATACATAATCAAAAACATAGATTGGTGATGTCGTCAAATTATAAGAAAAAAATGCATACATTGAATCAGAAGGTCAATATAGAGTTCTATATTGACCTTCTGATACAATAAATATTTTGCATTTCAAGGACTGGTTTCTCCATTAATTCACCTCTCCAAAATTATAGTAATGTTGTTTACCTTACTTTTTAATTTTGCGACGACGACTGATGAATGCTTTTATCTCATCGTCGTCGTCGTTGTCCTTGATGGCCCAGTAGAGCGCAAGCGCTGCTACCGGGAGCACCACAGCCAGAGAAGTTAATGAAATGTTGAAAATCTTCATAAAGTTCATGATGATGATGGACTCGAAAAATTATTAAAATATTGGAGTTACCATAGTAACTATACTATACTACATAAAATTTTTGTTGCTAGGTACCTAGTTAAACAATAATACCTTTTGTTGTCATATCTTCTTATTATCAAAACTATTAATAAATAATTCCAGTAGGTACTTTTTGTGCATTAATTAAGTACCTATAATATGTTATATCAAGAGTAAATAAACAACATCAGTAACATCGGGCCGTATCATTTCACTGATGTAGTGGTATAAAAGTTAATACGAATTTTTAGATTTATACCACACCTTCTCTTAATACATATATGTGATATGTACATTTTAAGAAAAATTTAATTAGAAACTATGAAATGAGCTCGATCTACCGTGAGAATACTTTTTGAGCTGTTTCAACATAAACTTTTATTTAAATAATTTTCTAAATTAAACTATTTCGATGCACTAATTTTGAGATCATTTTTCGGCGTACCGAGTGTAGTACATACATACCCCAGCATAAAGTAACATTTCTTATGACGTAACTTTTCCCTAAAGGGTTGTCCGGTTGGGAGGCCACCAGCTTTTAGACAGTGGAGACGGGCTGAGTTGAAACCACAGGAAAGGTTATAAAAAAATCTGGTGTAGCCAACAAAATACCTCCCGCCATTACCGCCCGAGTTACAAAAAAGATTAAGCCAATCCTTATTTTTGGAATAGCGAATTTTAATCTAATTTTGGCAGTTTATTTCTTAAAATATAGTCTAATCTGATCCAAGGAACTACCTTTTTTGATAATAAAATGAAGATTAAATTTTAAATACCGGCATAAAATAGAAATCATTAATCCAACAATGAGATTTAGATTTTTTGCGAATCGTTTATTTTTTATTAATCTAAATACATACCTACATATTTACATATGCTGGAAACTGTATTGATTTTCTTTTCTATTGTTCTATTTAGTTTTTTCTTTTAAATAAATATATCATCACGGCATATTACCCATTGCTGGGTGTGCCAATCTGCTTTGTACGCAGATATCGGTAATTATTAATTTGAAATGATTAGTTCTTTGACAGTGACATTTATCTGTCAGTTACATACATTTGAGATGCGTAACCAAAGAGTTGTATTTGTTTGAAGCGTAGGCTCCGGGATTTAAATTATAGATAATATTATAAATTTATTCGTGAAATATATATAAAAAGTATTATTTTAAATCTGTAGAAAATTTAATAATCTTTAATTTTTATAATAACATTAATCTCGAAAAAATAACATTTAAAAGAATTTTTTGAAGAAAAACTATTTTGAGCTTCTAGTAAAGTGTCATTTTCGGTTTTCCGATTTACACCAAAATCCAATGGGCTCTTTCCATTACAGAAAAAGTTCGAAATACAAGGTTTCAAATTTTTTTGAATGATAGTATTTGAGTTAGAGTGGACGATCCACACATACGTACACACTCACACACAGACACACACCTATATATACACACACATATACACACATACACACAGGCATCATCGTGAAAATGTTAAAATTGGTTTTCTAGGGACCTTAAAACGTGGTCAATTACCAAAATCTCGATATGCGATTTTTAGCACGATCCCTATATCTCTCTTACCAAGGGTTGAGGGAGGTAAATAGGATAAGGGAGCCACATTATTTTTGTCTGGAAAATTACGAAAAGGTTGGCACAAATCGAGATAATAAAAAGGTTACATTAACTATCGTTAACATTGTTTCCTGCAAACGACCGAGGTTCGATAAATTAAAAGATTTGGTAAAAAATAGAATTAAATAACTGGAAGTTAAAGCGTGCAGAATACACGGTGGAAATTAAATAAAAATTTAAATTTGTACAATGTAAATTAGTACTAGCAGAAACTAAGGTTGTAATACGGTAAAATAAGAGATTTTCATACTAACCTTTTGAACCCTGAACCTATAGCCCAGTTCCGGACACTACATAATTACACCTAGAACCATGCGAAGTGGTACCAGTTCATATAGCAGGCTACATGCCAGTTATTATGCACGTGCGTGCTGAATTACAACTCTTGACAAAAAGGACAACAATGCAACTAAATAAAAATTGTCAAAAATTTACTAACATACATAAAAGTTCAGTCACAATATAATTAATAATGAGCTGAAGGCTCCAAAGTGTAATACACATACAACGAAGATCTGACGCTACAATAATTATCAAACAGACTATAACTCACAACAATGGAGCGTCAAACAAAGTCTTATAGTGACCACAGTTCTCTAGGCAACAGTAACTTAAACTTCCACTGTAGATCTTCCTCGCAACAATTGACACAACCAATAGGAAGAACGATGTTAAAAACAAAGTGTTGTGTTACTTAACTCAGTGGCGTGAACGAAGACTTATGGTTATAGGCGATGAAGTACGGCGGGAAGGCTCCCAGAAAGTAGACGGCCCCAATAATATGACGATGACGGCAGAATGGCCAAATTCTACCATAGAGATATTGACCTCCAGGACGAAAATGTAGTGCTTGTGAGCACCGCGCGACGTTGTCGATAAATCCGTAATACTAGTGCAACTATACAATGGTTATACATGACTGTCGCTAGTAAACTCCACCGAAAAACACCCAAATCTGGAAAGTCAAACAGGCACCTCAACGTTGTCGATAAATCCGCAATTATAGCGCAACCATACAATGGTTATACACGACTATCGAGCAGCGAGCACTTCACTATCACGTCAAAAATAAAATCACGCTGACAAAATAAAATAATCAAGATAGGAATATAGGTAAGTTACTAATTTTAAATAATATTCTAACCAACAAACACAGAAATGAGATTAGGTGAGAAAATTTATCGGACGAAACACTAGCTAAAGGAAGGTACAACAAATATAAAATACAAAGATATAAGGGATTGACGCAGTAACAGTAAAGATTCGACGAGGGAATTCCAGATTTAAGATGATAAAAGGTTCATGAATGTCGTAGGGCAAAATTAAACCGTAACATTCTATGATTTTATTTATTAAAACTATAATAATTACCCCTTAACCTTAAAATTAATTTTAATAAAAACTAGATACGTATTTCGAGAACAAAGTTCTCATCATCAGTAATACAACAAGTGAAAAGTTAAACAGAGTAGTCAAGATTACTCAACACGTCAACCATGCCAGAGGTCCTAACAACTCTGAAAAACAAGGGAGAGAACTGGGATTATATAGGGATGGGAGTCACAGGTGAATGATTACCTATAAACTAAGATAATTTTCGTCCAATAATGAGTCATTAAATATTAAATCGTCCAATAAAATTTAACTTTGTAATAAATTGAAAAGTTTTGAGTTTGGTATGGGGCCGAGATCTGCGTTCATCAAATTCTTTTTATATTTATTTATTATTAAACTCTCGTATGCATCTAAATATCTATCATTATTAATATGTTTTAAAAGTTTAATATTAGAATTCTTAACTTTGTGATTATTAATGAACATATGTTGAGCTACGCTAGATTTTTCTGGATTACCGCGTTTTAGATGATAAAAATGTTCTTTAAACCGAGTATCAATTTGTCTTTTAGTTTGACCGATGTAAACTTTATTACAATCATTACAACTAATTTTATAAATACCGGATTTTTTGTTAGTATCTATTTTATCTTTAGGATTACCTAATAACGATTTAATGGTATTATTTGATTTGTAAGTTACTGTTAAATTATGATTTTTAAAAATTTTGTTTAAACTTTTGGAAGCTTTATCGTACGGTAGTGTTATGTATTTATTATTATTTTTATTATTAGATGGTGTTAGCGTTGTAAAATTAGAAATGGATTGGCGATTTTTAAATTTATGAACTAATTTATCGATAGTTTTAACCGGGAAGCCGTTATACTTAGCTATTTCTTTAATATAGTTTAGTTCAGTTTTAAATCGTTTTTTGTTTAAAGGAAATTTAGTTAATCTGTTTATTAAGAAATTAAACGAAGCTAATTTATGTTGCCAAAAATGATTTGAGTCAGCCGTTATAAATCTATTAGTGTTCGTGGATTTTCTATAGATATCAAAATCTAATTTGTTCTTGTTTCTAATAACCAGTACGTCCAAAAAAGATAACTGTTCATTGGTTTCTTTTTCGATTGTAAATTTAATTGATGGGAAAACTGAATTTAAACTGTCCAGAAACTTTTTCAAATCGCATTTATTGGTATTAACTATGGCAAAAATATCATCTACATATCTAATCCAAACTCTAGGAAAATAATTGTTATTTTTCTTAAACTCAATTTCGAAATTACTCATAAATAAATTAGCTAAAAATGGTGATAAACTATTTCCCATAACTGTGCCTTCATTTTGGTGGTAATATTTGTTATTTACTTGAAAGTAATTTTGCTTCATACAAAGTTCAGTAAGTTTTAAATACTCATTAATTTTTGAATCCTCTAAGTCGTTATTTTCTAAAAATGTTTTCGAATATTCTAAAGTTTCCGGGATAGGTACACTTGGAAATAAAGAACTGACGTCAAAAGAAACCATTATTTCGTTTTTATCTAATGTAATGTCTTTAACTTTATCGATAAATTGTAATGAATTTTGTACGGAAAATGTTTGAGGTTGATTTTGAAAACTACTAAATTCATTGACTAACCACTTTGAAAGCAAATAATTTGGTGAATTTATGCCAGAAACTATAGGTCTTACTGAATTACCTGGTTTATGAATTTTTGGAAGACAGTACATTTTTGGAACTACTGGGTTTGAAACGTTAAGTTTAAAATTTATATCTTTAGTGATTAAAATTGGGCAGTTTTATATTCTCTGAGCATTTTAGGTAATGGATTTTTGTTTACTTGCGTGCAAGGTCCGTTATTTAATTGATTATTTACTCTATTAAAATAATCTGATTTATCTAATATGATAATTTTATTCCCTTTATCTGCCTTTAAATAAAATACGTCGCGTTGTTTAAGATTATTTATCAGTTTAATATCATTATTATTAGGTTTATTTTTAAAACGATTTATATTATTAGATATTTGAATTTTACAAGCGTTCCTAATGTAATCTTTAGTGTCATTATCGAAATATTTAATGCTGGTTCAATGCAAGCTATTATATCCTCTAACGGTGAGTTAATATTATTTGGTGAATATTTTAAACCTTTATTTAACAAGTTAATTTCATCTTTAGAAAAATTTTCCGACGATTGGTTTACAACGATGTTAAACGATTAAATTAATTAGTGCTGACATTTTATTTCTAAAAAATTGTAAAGTAAATTCAGTGTATCCAAAATTTATGAAAATCACAACTTCCAAAAATTGTAAATATTCTGAAAATATAATAAGATATGCTAAACATAAATGGTTAGATTCGGAAATTAAAAATCATTACGCTAAAAGAAGTAAACTCGATTTTGAAGCATATAACTTACACCTTAAATTAACTAAAAATTTAAATAATTTAGAATATCACGAGTGGTCGGTCTTCGAGAATAAAATATATGAAGTAATTAGTCATAAATTTGCTAATAAAATTAAAAATCAGAATAATAAATTTAAACGGTTAATACCTAATAATACAAAAGAACAAAGTTCTATAAAAGAAAACATCGTTGTAAACCAATCGTCGGAAAATTTTTCTAAACATGAAATTAACTTGTTAAATAAAGGTTTAAAATATTTACCAAATAATATTAACTCACCGTTAGAGGATATAATAGCTTGCATTGAAACCAGCATTAAATATTTCGATAATGACACTAAAGATTACATTAGGAACGCTTGTAAAATTCAAATATCTAATAATATAAATCGTTTTAAAAATAAACCTAATAATAATGATATTAAACTGATAAATAATCTTAAACAACGCGACGTATTTTATTTAAAGGCAGATAAAGGGAATAAAATTATCATATTAGATAAATCAGATTATTTTAATAGAGTAAATAATCAATTAAATAACGGACCTTACACGCAAGTAAACAAAAATCCATTACCTAAAATGCTCAGAGAATATAAAAACACCCTTAAAAACTGCCCAATTTTAATCACTAAAGATATAAATTTTAAACTTAACGTTTCAAACCCAGTAGTTCCAAAAATGTACTGTCTTCCAAAAATTCATAAACCAGGTAATTCAGTAAGACCTATAGTTTCTGGCATAAATTCACCAAATTATTTGCTTTCAAAGTGGTTAGTCAATGAATTTAGTAGTTTTCAAAATCAACCTTATCGATAAAGTTAAAGACATTACATTAGATAAAAACGAAATAATGGTTTCTTTTGACGTCAGTTCTTTATTTCCAAGTGTACCTATCCCGGAAACTTTAGAATATTCGAAAACATTTTTAGAAAATAACGACTTAGAGGATTCAAAAATTAATGAGTATTTAAAACTTACTGAACTTTGTATGAAGCAAAATTACTTTCAAGTAAATAACAAATATTACCACCAAAATGAAGGCACAGTTATGGGAAATAGTTTATCACCATTTTTAGCTAATTTATTTATGAGTAATTTCGAAATTGAGTTTAAGAAAAATAACAATTATTTTCCTAGAGTTTGGATTAGATATGTAGATGATATTTTTGCCATAGTTAATACCAATAAATGCGATTTGAAAAAGTTTCTGGACAGTTTAAATTCAGTTTTCCCATCAATTAAATTTACAATCGAAAAAGAAACCAATGAACAGTTACCTTTTTTGGACGTACTGGTTATTAGAAACAAGAACAAATTAGATTTTGATATCTATAGAAAATCCACGAACACTAATAGATTTATAACGGCTGACTCAAATCATTTTTGGCAACATAAATTAGCTTCGTTTAATTTCTTAATAAACAGATTAACTAAATTTCCTTTAAACAAAAAACGATTTAAAACTGAACTAAACTATATTAAAGAAATAGCTAAGTATAACGGCTTCCCGGTTAAAACTATCGATAAATTAGTTCATAAATTTAAAAATCGCCAATCCATTTCTAATTTTACAACGCTAACACCATCTAATAATAAAAATAATAATAAATACATAACACTACCGTACGATAAAGCTTCCAAAAGTTTAAACAAAATTTTTAAAAATCATAATTTAACAGTAACTTACAAATCAAATAATACCATTAAATCGTTATTAGGTAATCCTAAAGATAAAATAGATACTAACAAAAAATCCGGTATTTATAAAATTAGTTGTAATGATTGTAATAAAGTTTACATCGGTCAAACTAAAAGACAAATTGATACTCGGTTTAAAGAACATTTTTATCATCTAAAACGCGGTAATCCAGAAAAATCTAGCGTAGCTCAACATATGTTCATTAATAATCACAAAGTTAAGAATTCTAATATTAAACTTTTAAAACATATTAATAATGATAGATATTTAGATGCATACGAGAGTTTAATAATAAATAAATATAAAAAGAATTTGATGAACGCAGATCTCGGCCCCATACCAAACTCAAAACTTTTCAATTTATTACAAAGTTAAATTTTATTGGACGATTTAATATTTAATGACTCATTATTGGACGAAAATTATCTTAGTTTATAGGTAATCATTCACCTGTGACTCCCATCCCTATATAATCCCAGTTTTCTCCCTTGTTTTTCAGAGTTGTTAGGACCTCTGGCATGGTTGACATGTTGAGTAATCTTGACTACTCTGTTTAACTTTTCACTTGTTGTATTACTGATGATGAGAACTTAGTTCTCGAAATACGTATCTAGTTTTTATTAAAATTAATTTTAAGGTTATGGGGTAATTATTATAGTTTTAGTTAAATTTAACCTTAGACTCCATCTATCATTAATTTTTGATTTTATTTATTGTTAATTAATATTTGCACATTTATATTTTGGGCATTTTATTCATATTGTATAATAAAATGGCTACTTAAAAAAAGTCGTTTGGCGTACGTTTCTACCCCACATTGTATGTGAAGGTGAAGCCAATTATTTTAAATATTTCATTGTCTCCCGCGATACGATAAATTTTACGTGATGTCTGGAATTCGTGCAGTCCTGTATTATTTTGGTTATGTTTTTACCTTCCCTCAAAGGAAGGTAGTGTTGAGAATAGAAGCGCGCGCGTTAAAAGTGAAAATGTGTTTAATTTTGGTTTGTTAACTACGTCAAATTTCAAATGTTTCAAACTTTTAAATATTTTTCATAGGTTATGAATCTACCGTTTACCACTTGCGTTCTTAAAATATCAATTCCAGGAGCTGTAACCTGGTAAACAGCTATTTACCGATATGTACCGATAACATTTCAGCGGTAGAATTTTTGTAAATGCCTATTATCTTTGGTCAAGCCGCTCAGTGGCCGAGCGAGTTGAGGCAGTGTGTTTCTTACAGCGCTCGAAGCGACCTTCACTGCTCGGTTCCTTGGGTTGTGGGTTCTATTCCCATCAGGAGCTTGGATGTATGTGTATGTTTTTCAAATACTTATAATATATGCACAATGTAATGACATGTAATAATAAATAAAGTCTTTCAATAGAGCTATAACGGAAGTGTTGAAAAGCCGACAAAAGTATTATTAGATTATCTTTGGTCAAAAAATTCAATAATGAGCTTTTAAAGAATAGGCTCGTTTAAAAATTATGAAGATATTAAATTTCATAAATCTTACAGCTGTGCTATAACCATGGAAACAGCTACTATAATAAATAAATAAAATTTTGATAGACAAATGTCAATGTCAAGTGAAATTAACATAGTATGTTTGTGTTATAATTATAATTTTAATGGTAATATCGAATCTTTCGCATGAAATTTTTGCATGGAATTTGTACAAAATACATAGAACTGACGGAAGGTAATGTACTGGAAATATAGAATGTTTCGCAAGAAACTTTCTGTATGGAATTTGTACATGTTAATATTTTCTCCTGGTAGTTAAGTAAGTTTAAATTTATTAGAACTCAATTTTACGTGTTGAATTGAATATTTTATCATTAATTCAAACTGTCACTTTATTACAACTTTTTGTTATTTCATCAACTCCATTGAACTCCATCAACTCAAAAACCAATTCTCTTTTATAGCCTACTAATCTACGTATCATCAAAAATCCCTAGTTATACAAAGCAAACTTAATTTTATTGCTTTTTCAATACTCTCCCTCAATAAAATTATTTTATAGTATCAAAAATATAAAATTACATTTTAATCACTAATATTTTAAGTTTAAATCATTTCTAAATTTTTGTTTAATGGTTTTGTGAGAATATTGGCAGTTTGCCCCGATCCTGAAATATGTAGTATTTTTATTTCCCCATTTTCAACTTTATTTCTAACAAAGTGGTATCTTATGGGTTCTCTGCTACTCGAATGACTGACACATTATTATCTTCCTACAGGACCACAGAAACAGTTTTGTCGATCACCTCAAGATCTTGTAAAATCGCTTTCAGCCAGCATGCTTCGCTTGCAGCATGACTCATTTCTACGTACCTACAGTAAAAAAATTTAAAGATGTTCGATCAAAGATATGTAAAAAATAATATACTCACGAAGTGTCAGTGTCAGTGGTACCGACAGAAAATAATATTATTCGTACGGCTATGAATCAAGGTAATATATCTCAATTAATAAATACACTTACGTAACAGCGATCATATTGTGAACAACGAGCATCGTAATAAAGTGGCATGTCCTAACTTAGTCGAATCAATATGAATTTTTAAAAGACAAGCGTATTATATCCATCCCTATTGCACACGCTTCTTGTGACAGAGACTAATATATGCCAATTTATTAATTTGTTTAACAATAACAACCTAATGATAGACAAAAATAACTTCTGGTTTCATTATGTTGACGACATTCTATGTTTTTGGACTGGTGCAATAGATGAATTAAACGATTTCCACAATAATATCAACAACTTACACAGTAATATCAAGTTCTCTATTGAACTGGAACATAAAAAAAATATTTTCTGGGCATAACAATTAATAAAGCACATAATTTTTCTTTTAGTATTTGCCGTAAACCAGCACAAACAGTTGTCTCCATAAGAAACAATTCAAATCATTCTAAAGGCCTGTGTCCACATGCTAGAAATCGTTCCGAGTTCTCGATCACATTTTTTGATCATAAACATTGAACTAGTATGACTACAGATGTCAGGTTGATCGAATTTATGAAGTTAGTTTCAGCCGTTTCTACCAATACTAAAAACTAATAAAAAATAAAAATTATCCCGGCCGTAAGTAAATTAAATTTGTGCAACGAATATATTTATTTATAAGTAATTATTTATAATCAATATCAAAAATTAGTAGAATTATGTAATATTTTATAACCTTATCATTTTCAAGCTTATCAAACATCAAACGTCAAGATTTTAAATTGGTAACAGTTAAATGAAATTAGCAACTTATACGAAAAAATGGGACAGAAAGCATTTTTTCATTCTAGTTTTCTATTCGATTTTTGCATCCGAATTGCTAGTGTTCACGATCCGAGATATCGAATTGCGAACTATATCCGAGAACTCGGATCGATTTCTAGGATCGTGGACACAGGCCTTTATGAACACAAATTAGCAGCCTATAAAAAACTATTTATTAACTTATTAACAAAAGAAAAAACACAAATTATTTGCCCAATCAGCGTATATCACTAACAATTACCCAAATAACGAACCAATAACTAGATTTAGTCTACCCTACCTTGGAAATATAAATCATAAAACAAAAAATATATTCAAAAAGCTGTACATAACCATAGTTTTTAAGCCGCTGTCATCCATTAAAAATGAAGTTTCCACCCTTCATGAATCAGGGGTTTATAAAATAAATTGTGATTGCGGTTGTAGTTATATTGGGAAAACAGGAAGGAATTTTAACATCAGAATAAATTAACACATACAATGCATAAAATACAATAAAAAAACATCAACCTTTGCAGAATACATAATCGATACAGGACATAATTTTGATATTAATAAAATAGAATTCCTGCACATCAAATCAAACAGTAAAGCCCTAGACATTTTAGGAAATTTAGAAATAAAGAAATCAATTGTCAACAACAGAGCCCACTGCCTAAACGATCAAACAAATTTAAATAACAGCGAGAATATCAACATCCTACTAGATTACGACGCCATTACGTGATCATTCATGTCCTTTCTGCTCCTTTCTGTCCTTGCTTGATTTTTCATCATCGTTGCAGTTGTGCATTATCGCTTGCCTGCTTGGCACGTTTTTCTTACATTATTATTTTTAATATTTAGTTTTGATTTTACATTGCACCTTAACTATCTTAATGTTACATTTCATTTTTATTTTGTATCGTTCTTCTATACTTTCGTAATGTGTAAGTATTTGTTAATTTTTATTACTTATTTATACAATTTGTGCAATTGTTACATTTCTTTGTAGTCAAACTGGTACCCTGAAAATGGTCATTAAATGACCGAAACCGGTCAATAAATTCTGTCAATAAATTTGACAGTGTGAATTAGACATTTAAGAGTTTATTTAAAAACCTTCTTCCTTGAATAATTATTGTATTCTGTCATCTGACAGCAGTCTTTGGCATTAAATATAACCTAAAGTATCTCTTTCTCTTTTTTTTGCAAGTAGTTAAAAAGAGAATGTGAGTGATAAAGACAGATATAAATATGAATGTTCATTCTTAGTTCGGAATCTGATGACGTGAGGATACTACAGTTAAAACAGAGATTATTTATCATCACTCTAATTCTTTTGGGTTTATCAGTTATGGCACGAAAGATAGTTTCCAAGACAAAATTAAACAGTTTGGGGAATAGATTATCATCTTGTTTGCCCCATCTTTTTATTTTGAGACTACCGTTAGATTTTCCGATGTTATTTCTGTAGTACTGTTATAACAATGCTATCAAACACTTTCGCGTAGCCCACGAAAGCAAGGTATAGTGATAGGTTATATGCGGTATTTTTCTCAAATGATTGATTGATTGTTTGAAAGTGACCACTCGAGAAACCGCTTTTAAATTCTATTTGTTCCACTGGTTGGGTATCATTTAATGTGGAATTAATTCGTCTAGCCAGACTTTGTACAAATATGTTGTAGATTCTTGGTAGTAGGCAAGACGGTTGATAGTTATTTATGTTTTTTCTTTGAACTCTATATTAAACTTCCATAAATATCTGTTTTCCATATTTAAGCTTTGTGCATTAATATAAAGAGTTGGTTACAATTTGGCTAAAATTTGACAACCGAAGGTGGTACTTGAAGCCAATAACAGTTTTAAATGAAAAACTATAATAAAATATAATCCAAAATTTTTAAATTTAGTATTTAAGACATATGTATGTTAATTGGAACAACATATTAGATTTTGGCTAAAATTGATAAACCGGAAGTGATATTTTACTTGAAGCCTTAAACAGATTTTCGTGCAAAAATATATTGTGATATAAACCAAAACTTCTCAAATTTGGTATTTAAAACTCTTATATGATTGAGAACAACATGAGACGTTAAATTATAAGATGAAGAAAGACATACATCAAATTGTAGACTTAGTCGTAGAAAGTAGCATTAAGAAAAAGGTGTGTTAAAGTTAAATATTGAAAAACTTAAAGAAAAAATTGAAAAGCAAAACGCATTATAAAAAATACTTTATCATCAAAAGAAGATAGAGAACTGCAGTCAAAAAACCAGTTCATAATTTGCTTCCGGTTCCCAATTACTTAATTAAAATATTTTAAAAAAATACTGTACTAGATTTTTCCTACATTTATTCCATTTCTACAGTAACATGAATGTTTTCATCAATCAATATTGGATTTTGGCTATATATGATAAACCGGATGTGGTACTTAACTTTGAAGTTTTCAGGAAAAATCATTATAAAATATGATCCATACTTTCGTATTACAGACATTGTTATTTATTGGAACAACAAATTAGTTTTTGTTTACAAACGATCAATCGAAAGTAACACTTTACTTAATGCTCATTACTGTCTACATCCGATTTTTTCTGTTATATTTGTATTTCGGAAAGTTTGTTAGTTTTGAAGATCTTAATTTCTTGAGTAGTTGCATGTTACATGGCGAATGTGCTGCTATTCTCGATTTAGATGATGAGTTTTAAAGGATAAGCACGTTTTCGGGTTAACGCCCGCACGGTACAAATATGTCATCATTACCGAAATCTGTGTACAAAACAGATTGGCACACCCAGCAATGGGTAATAGGCCATGATGATATATTTATTTATTTTTTCTATTTCGGTGTTCTTATGAGTCTATAAAAGCACTGTTTATCAAAAACACGACGTTTAGAAGATCTATAAACGTACTGTTTTTGCGCCTTTTGTATTCTAGAGGTGGTAATCATGTTTTCATAACTGAAGATAACCTCAAAATGGTAAATTGTTTGCAATATTACTTCTAATTGTGGATTTTTATCCTTTCTCTAGGTGATAGAACTAGAAAGCAAAGAAATTTATAGCTATAGCTGTGTTAGTTAAGAAAGAATAAGAATCTGTGAAGTTAAAATTTCAACTAAAAAATTATGAAACAAGAAACAATGCGCTCAGGTTTACTTTGTCAAAATAATTAAAACGGTAAGTTTTATTTATTACAATTTAAATTTATGGTAATGCAATTTTGAATTGAATGTATTGTTATTCCAGGCAGGTTATGAAATGTATTATGCACGTTGCTTGAAAATGTTGACACTGTCTACTCAATTTGTGGCGGCTACTAGCATACAAATATGAAAAGTTGACGTTGTAATCCATGATTTCCAGTTCTACGTTGTGGCGAACTAACGAATATATGCCATATATGTTTTGTGTTAAAAAGTGTAAGAATAGCTGTTGCCGTTATCTGTGCAACTGAGCAGTGAGTGTTGACAAAATGGTGGAAAGTAAAAGTCTAGATCAATAAATTGTTTATTAAAGTATTTCATTATTTAAAGAGTTTTATTCATATGTTGTTTTCTCAATAAAAAGGCTTGATGGTCCACGTAACGTCCTTCAATCCCATATTCAAGTTTTATTTATGATAATAACCAACACGAACCACCGATATGTCAAATCAGGATGGTTTATTAATAAACCTTGGAGTTCATTGTATGTATTGGTTTTCCTCTTTCATAATTGTATAATGCTTGATACAATGTTTTAATGTAAACAATCAGACAAAATTACAAGATACACAAACTGTCAAAATGTGAAATTTAAATTTTTAGCAGGAAGCGCTACCAACATAACTGATAAAAAAAACATTAACTCATATTTTTGACAAGTCCTTTTTTTAAAATCTAATTGTAAAATTACCTCAATAGAAAAAATAGTATAAAAAACATGTATCACAAGGCCCGTTGACGCACTCGTCCTCTGTAAAACTCGCCTGGCGGCTCGTTTTCCAAACTTGGACTCGTACGTTAACAGATTGCCTTATGATACTTGTGTTTTAATGTACTATTATTTTATGTTTTCGGGTCCCTAGAATTACTATGAATTTTTTTTGTGGTTAAAAAATTATCCCATTGAATCCCTGTATTTCTGATCACGTGTGCTAAATTAACCAATTAAAAAACAAACTGATAATTATCCTAAGACAATTATCACTTATGTCACTTGCTAAGTATCAAACACTTTTTGACAGATAATTAAAGATTAATTGTTTTAATTTGAAAATGTAATTTTCACGGTATGGCAGTGAAAATAACGATTCACTTAATAAAATTAATACCTACTATGAGACGTTTGTATAATAAAACTGGACGTGTCTTGCCTTCTCGTGTCAATGTCAATCTTATTATCGTTACACACTTGACGATGAACATATTAATAGCTCCGATATCTGTTGGGTGATTTTATAATTATAAAATTTTTGCTAAATACAAATTCTTCGTAAATTTAATTAAAATTGCAAAAAAAGTTCAAAATGTTGTTATGCAAATAGTACAGAAATTATAATTATATAAAAATATATGTAATAATAAAAACGTAAATGAGGTATTTTTGTTGAGCACAGTCTAATCTGAACATTCACAAATGTAACAGAAAGGTACGCGCGTCAGTCGGCTAGTAAAATTTTGAATTTATCTTCACTCTATATATCTTCCTATCAGCGCTTCCAGCTCTGAAGTTGGAATGATTCGTAGGATTATTCAGATTTTTTTGACGCAAAAGAACGATCATTGAGGTTCTACTAGAAGAAGTAGGAAGATTTCTGACACCGATAGAACGTACCTATTATAACTGAAAACATATTAAGAAAATTCTGATTGACAGCTGTCAGTGTCAAGTGCATGTGTTTGTGATGTTCAGAGACAACTATATAAAGAGAGATTGGACAGACTTATGGGCGGCCATGTAACAAAGTGCTTGTTGATGAAGGGTTAACATGAAGACTTTATTAATTAAATAAGTATAAAAACGTTGACATGTTTATATATAACCAAGGAGCACATAACAAAAACTTCTCGCCTACATAGATTCATAAATTGTTTATCAACATAACAGAGCATGGGGAAATAGTTCCTAGCATATTTCTGCAGAGGGCAGCAAAATCACAAAAATGACGCAGACTTAACATAGAAGGCAATGCAAAAAAATATAATGGAAAATTTAAACGTCAAACTAAAAAAAATTTGATCCCACATTATTTGAATTTTTATATGTTTAAAACATTCAGAGAACAGAAAACTCGTCAGGTATCTTAATTCTTTTTTATACATACAATAATATTTATAAAAATGTTTCTTATATATGTTTCTATAGAATTTCATGGAGAGAAAATTCTTAATGCTTGTATTTCGAATAACAAAACTTCCCGAAACTTCAAATTAAGAGATAAATATCTTGTTGAACATTCATCAAATGAACTTCATCATTTGCAATTCTTTGGAAGAATTCTATATGAGAAAAGAAGGGAACCAATGCAAAAAGAACTAAACTTCCACATTAGTATGTAAAAACTGACAATTTCGTTTATAAAGTTACGACTAAATGAATTATATGAAGAACTATGAAGATGCATGTTGATATTCCTTAGCTCCCAATTTTCTTTTCTTTTTTCACCTACATACGTCTCTTTTCAGCACATCTTTAAATAAGATTTAAAAATCCTTTCAAAAATATAATACTAATACAACGACGTTCATATCCAATTGAGTTGCTTACAAGTTTTATATTTATATCACATACATACACATAGATGAAAAAATATGGCTCATATATTACAGTACCTACACAAATTAGAAATTGAATCTCAACATAATTTAAAAAAATATAATTACGAAATCAATAAAGATGAAAAAGAAAAGAATGTTGATATTAAATTTAGCATGCTTAAGTACCCAAGTATATATAATTTTAATTAATCTAGAAAAGTTTATCACATTATGGAGAGAAAACTATTTTCAAATGAACATCATCGAAATTAATATGCGTTTATCATATCAAGACTCAAGATTCACAAATTTTGACATACGCCGAACGTTTGTTTTTTTTTTGGACCAGGCCCTACAGGCTATATGGTAATACTATTAATCAAGTATAGTTAAATGAAAACAAAGTTATATCAAAGTCATTGATATGTTATCTAGGTCAGGACGAACTAATTATGACATTTCCCGCATACATACATACATACATACATACATACATACATACATACATACATACATACATACATACATACATACATACATACATACATACATACATACATACATACATACATACATACATACATACATACATACATACATACATACATACATACATACATACATACATACATACATACATACATACATACATACATACATACATACATACATACATACATACATACATACATACATACATACATACATACATACATACATACATACATACATACATACATACATACATACATACATACATACATACATACATACATACATACATACATACATACATACATACATACATACATACATACATACATACATACATCTATACATCCATCCATACATCCATCCATACATACATCCTTCCATACATACATCCATCCATATACAGAGAATTTATTTTAAAATGCAACATATGGTTCATCACTTCCATGGTTACACACTACTGTCAAAAAATGACAGCAATGTAATATTTGTCCATTTTAAAATGCAACATTATAAATAGTATTGCAGCATAGAAGATATCTACAGAATACATCACAAAGGGTGTCAATTCTTTCTACGAGCGACTAGGATATTGCCTTAGTGTGAATGGAGGTATTTTTGAACATTTATTACATTAATATTATGAATTTTTGTCAGCCAAAGTTTGTTAAGATGTGCTACATTAAACTTTTGATTTTTCGTTAATAGTATGTACGCTAATTTATTGGAAATTAGTGTTGATAATACGTAACTACAAATTTTCGTATGTTGCATTTTAAAATGGACAAATATTACATTGCTGTCATTTTTTGACAGTAGTATGTAACCATGGAAGTGATTGACCATATGTTGCACGTTAAAATAAATTCACTGTATGCATACATACATCCATATATAAAGACATCATCGCAAAAATAATAAAATCGTGTTCTATGGAAATACATTCCTAAAATAAATAAATGCTTGACGTTTTATCTGTCATAAAGTTAACTTAATTGACGTTTCTGACAATTTGTCACTAGTTTTGTCTAGATTAGAAAATGAATATTTATACTAATGAAAAGCGCGATTCCACAATTGCTAAATTCGTGACAAAATTTGAAAACTGCTAATGTGTCTTCAAAAAATACACGTGAGCCGCGTAATCAGAATATAGGATGAGCAGGAAAACGTGCGTTACTGGAAGAAAGAGTGTTAGGAATAAGTGTAGTCCCCTTCTGTAGTAATAGTTGTATTGGAAATGAATTGGGAGTACATTACAGCATCATGCATAATTTTGTTACGCAGTTGAATTTTTAATAAATTCATATTATTTATACAAAACTGTATGTTTTAATTTTATTTATTAGTCTAATATAATATTTCTCTTATTATCATAATTAACGATATATTTTAAATCAAATTATCAGAAACGTCAAATAAGTTAACTTACATTGTGACAGATAAAACGTCAAGCATTTATTTATTTTTATTCAATTCCATGGCAGTCGATATTTTCAACGTAATTTTCAACATTTTCATATTTAATTACTGTCGTTACAAAGCATCTAAAGGTAATTCTGTTTATTGAATTAGATGCAGAATTTTATGCCCTAAAACTTTTATTTGTCGCATTTTTGCTTAAAATAATTAGGCGAGCAGGAATTTGCAAAAAAATGATTTCCCCGTGTTAATCTCCTATGTGCACCTTTAAGACAGACACATGGTATATTAATATTAGTATCTCAGAGCTACGCTACACAGACGATATGACAGTACAAGCAGAAACAGAAAAAGATATGTACCACAATGTGGACATACTACACAAAGAATTAAAAAAGAAAAACATGAAGATCAACAAAAAAAAACTAAAATTATGTCTATAAACAGTCCTGAGAAAGAATCAAATATAAACATAGACGTAATTAGGCTACAAAAAGTGATTCATTTAAATACCTCAGCGTACTAATAAACGAAAAAGGAACTACTGAAGAAGAAGTAAGAGAGTCAAGACGTGAGCAAGAGTTTTTAACTCAATGAAACACAAATTTCTTAGTAAAACAGAAATTATTATAACATATGGCAGTGAATCCTGGACAACGACGGAGAAGCATAGAAATCACGTACAGAATGCTGAAATATTATTTCATAGAAATATAGAAGGAAAAACGAGACTGGACAAAATAAGAAACAGGAATATAAGAGAACATTTAATTATAAAGCTCATATCACGAACAATCAAAGAAGCACAACTGAGATGGCTGGAACATGTTCAAAGAATAGGAGAAGACAGAATAACAAAACAAATATATGAAACAAGAACGATAGGAAAAAGAGTGAGCGGAAGCCCTTCCAAAACATGGAACCAAGAAGTTATACAAGTGGTAGAAAACAGAGGAGGACACTGATACAGAATTAATTCTGGAAAAGACACCCACAACATCACTTAATTCAACACGCCTGACACTGAAAGGTATAAAGGCCTTGGATTAAGTAAGTACAACCTTCAAGTCTATTGTTCGATTTTTACATATACAAAAATATTAAATAATTTTATGTCTTATGAAGTGATTTAAAATAATAAAATGAGGTTCAATTTATAAAATTGAATTTTTTATTTATACTTGCCCCTACACCGAAACTATTCATTTTAGGTATTTACATAAAAATGTATACATATTACATGTTGTAGAGATGCACTAAAAACTAACAGATTTTTGGCGTCAACTTATCACGTGGCACCGCTGGCGGCAAAGTCACGAGATTACTAAATTAGTGGTTTTTTCAGAAAATAACTAACTTTACATCACCAAATATCAAAACTTCTGGACATAATCGGAATAAAATATTCCCTGAATCTGGGCAAAGTAGCGATTGAGTACAAGTTATATATTAGTCACCTATCAACTAAAATGAGCCGCTGAAAATTATAGTAATGTAAGTCAAGTTTTGCAAAAGATACCATTTTTTATTGAAATACAGAAGCATGGCCATTTTACATTACCATATCCAACAGATTGTTTTACTTGGAAACAGTTCTTTTGCTTTGTTAACCAGTATTCTGGTACACTACTAACGATTTTTTTTTTTTTAGAAAAACTTGAGTTATATCATTCTTATTTTTAATGGCTGATATTAATTATTAAAGCAAAGTTGATTTGTCCGAAAAGAGTAATTTATTTAAGAGGTACAAAATTTTAAAATTCAATTATATATTCGTTTATACATATATTACAGTGAAGTAAACACTTTTTTTCTTGATGCGTAAATCACAGACTTTCACTTCTAATTTTGATTTCCAATTCTAAATATACCGGCATTTGTGGTTTGAGAAGACAGAGAAGGCACTAGCAAA
Organism: Harpalus rubripes; assembly: GCA_963082715.1. Taxonomy (NCBI): domain Eukaryota; kingdom Metazoa; phylum Arthropoda; class Insecta; order Coleoptera; family Carabidae; genus Harpalus; species Harpalus rubripes. Next base: position 17,826,401 of record OY720455.1, read on the forward strand.
CACACAAAGACAATAAAATTAACAAATATTCATAAAAAATTTAAATAATAAATTAATTAAATCATACACTTAACCCTTACCAGATATTCTTGTGCGTGTCGTTTTCAAAGTATATTTTATAACGACGAAAGGATGAATTAGTCCATGTACGTAGTCTAAATCGGTAATAATAGCTCGAAGGTAAGAATTGCGTCATCATCGGTACGTCTTGAATCGATATTCACTTTATAATTTGAAATAACATTTCCAACTAGAAAACAAGAAAATTTCGAAGCAGAAGTACAAATCGGTTTTCTTTTTAATTATCCAAAAATGTTCTGTGGCGAAGGAGATGTCTTAATTGGAGGGGGAAATGTCATAATTGGAGCGGGAAATGTCATAATTAGTTAGTTCAGACCTAAAATAACATGCAATGACTTCGATATACTTTTGTTTTATATCAACTAAACCTGTTTAATAGTATTACCTTATAGTCTGTAGGGCCTGGTCCGAGAAAATCAAACGTTCGGTTTATGTCAAAATTTGTGATTCTTAAGTCTTGATATGATAAACGCATATTAATTTCGATGATGTTCATTTCAAAATGATATTCTCTCCATACTTCTCAATTTTGACGACTTCCAAAAAGTTCGGTGGATGTCTTATAAACTTGTAAATTTTATTTTCCCAAAAGCCGATAGAAAATTTTGTAGAAAACACTGGAATTACAAAAAACATACATTAAATTTTTATGTAATTTTTGTATATGTAATAAATAAATATGTAAGTACTTATGATGAACAAGATGTAAATTAACAGTTATAAAATTAACGAACTAAAATTTGTTCGAACATACATATTTATTTGTGTTTAATTAATTACTAATAATAAAATAATAATTTGAGCTTACCTTACTTTTTAATTTTGCGACGACGACTGATGAATGCTTTGATATCATCGTCGTCGTCGTTGTCCTTTATGGCCCAGTAGAGCGCAAGCGCTGCTACCGGGACCACCACAGCCAAAGATACTAATGAAAAGTTGAGAATCTTTATAAATTTCATGATGTACTCGGAAAATAATGAAAATATAGAAATTACCATAGTAACTGTACTGTACTTCATTAAATTATTGTTGCTAGGTAACTAGTTAAACAATGTTACCTTTTGTTGTCATATCTTCTTATTATCAAAACTATTAATAAATAATTCCAGTAGGTATTTTTTTTTAAATTTTATATTATTAGTATAAAAGGCCAAAACCACGAATGAACAAATTTGACGATTTTCATTTATGTGCATTAATTAAATACCTATAATATATTAAATCAAGAGTAAATCAATAAAAATCGATTTTCATGTTATATCTGCTTTCAGTAACATCGGGCCGTACCATTCTATTGCTGTCATGCTATAAGAGTTTATAAAAATTTCTTGATTTATACTATATCTTTTCTTAAGAATTATATGTGATACAAATGACCTCAATCTACTCAATCTACGGCTCGATCTACCGTGATAATACTTTTCGAACTGTTTCAGCATGAACTTTTATATAAATACTAATCTAGATTAAACTATTTTTGGTGCATCAATTTTGGGATCATGTTTAAACTTCGTCGTACCGAGCGGAGTACATAGTTACCCCAGCTGCACAATTTACGTGATATCTTTTTGAATACTGAACGTAACATTTCCTGTGACGTAATATTTCCCTAAAGGGTTTTCTGAGTTATGGTGCTCCACCAGGTTATCCGGTTGGGAGGCCGCCAGCGTTTAGACAGTGGAGATGGGCTGGGTTGAAACCACAGGAATGGTTATAAAAAAAGAATAAGAGAATCACTTAATTTTTGTCCCAAAAAATACGAAAAGGTTGGCACAAATCGAGATAATAAAAAAACGATGTTGCCTGCAAACGACTGAGGTTCGATAAATAAAAGAATTTGATAAAAAAATTAATAACTGCAAAGTAAAGCGTACAGAATGCACGGTAGAAATTAAATGAAAATATAAAGTTGTACAATGTAAATTAATACTAGTAGAAATGAGGTTGTAATAAAGTATAATAAGAGATTTACATACTAACTGTTGAAACCTGAACCTATAACCCAGTTCCGGGCGCTACATAATTACACCTACAACAATGCGAAGTGGTACCAATTCGTATAGTGGGCTACATGCAAGTTATTACACGCGTCCGTGCTGAATTACAAGTCACGACAAAAAGGGCAACAACAAAAAGGGCAACAATGCAACCAAATAATAATTGTCGAAAATTTACTAACATACATAAAATAAGTCCAGACGCAATATAATTAATAATGAGCTAAATGCTCCAAATTGTAATACACATACAACAAAAATCAGACGCTACAAATGACGCTAAACTAACTAACTCCAACAATCCAAAATTATATAACGCAATAATTATCAAACGGACTATAACTCACAACAATGGAGCGTCAAACAAAGTCTTACAGTGACCACTCAGTGACGTGGACTGGGACTTATGGTTATGGGCGATGAAGTACGGCGGCTGACGGCGGAAAGGCTCCCACAAAGTAGACGGCCCCAACAATGTGACGATGACGGCAGAAAGGCTAAATCCTCCCACGAAGATATTGACTTCCAGGACGAAAATGTTGTACTCATGATTACCGCGCGACATTGTCGATAAGTCCGCAATAATAGTGCAACTATACAATAATTAAAACTGGCCAGTCAAAAAGCCACCTCAACGTTGTCGATAAATCCGCTATTATAGCGCAACCATAGAATTGTTATACACGATTTTCGAGCAGCGCACACTTCACTTTCACATCGAAAATCTAAATCATGCCGACGAAATAAAAAAAATCAAGGTAGGAATATAGGTAAGTTACTAATTTGAAACTTAATAATATAGAGCACGAATGTCGCAAGGCAAAATTACACCGTAAAATGCTTTGCTTTTATTTATTGTTAATTAATATTTGCACATTTATATACAGAGATATAGGCCCGTATTCTCACCTCTTGAAGTAGCGCTACTTCAACTGTCAAATGTCAAATTTAATATTAAATATTAGAGAATTAATATTGAATTGAATTATAAATACCACTTATTTCAAATATTATAGGTTTCATTTACAAAAATATTCCCATTCTTATCTATTCAGGTCGCGAATCTGGGGAACCGGGTTCGATCCCGACCGACGCCAAATATTTTTTTCGAATTTTATATGGCACAAAATTGACCCCTGTAGTGCACTCTCCACGCCAGCAATGAGTGCCCGTGAGGTGACGCCTGGTAAGCGCCCGCACGGTGCAAATATTTCATCATTACCGCATCTGTTTATAAAGCAGATTGGCACATCCAGCAATGGGTAATAAGCCGTAATGATATATTTATTTTATTTATTTATTTAAAAATCGAAATATCGTTACTTCGGAAGTAGCGCTACTTCAAGAGGCGAGAATACGGGCCATAGAGTTAAAAATTTATAAAGATATGGCCCGTATTCTCACCTCTTGAAGTGCGCTACTTCCGAAAAATATCTACTTGAACTGTCAAATGTCAACTATAATTAAATTAAATTAAACAAATAAAAATAATTTAAATTCTAATTACTACTTATTTCAAATATTATACATTCAATTTATAAAAAAATGTAACCTATACTTGTCTATTCATAAAATTAAATAAAATTTAAAAATCGGAAAATCACTACTTCCGAAGTAGCGCTACTTCAAGAGGTAAGAATACGAGTCATTAAATTTCATAAAGCAGACAGCTATAATAATAATAATAATAATAATAATAATAATAATAATAATAATAATAATAATAATAATAATAATAATAATAATAATAATAATAATAATAATAATAATAATAATAATAATAATAATAATAATAATAATAATAATAATAATAATAATAATAATAATAATAATAATAATAATAATAATAATAATAATAATAATAATAATAATAATAATAATAATAATAATAATAATAATAATAATAATAATAATAATAATAATAATAATAATAATAATAATAATAATAATAATAATAATAATAATAATAATAATAATAATAATAATAATAATAATAATAATAATAATAATAATAATAATAATAATAATAATAATAATAATAATAATAATAATAATAATAATAATAATAATAATAATAATAATAATAATAATAATAATAATAATAATAATAATAATAATAATAATAATAATAATAATAATAATAATAATAATAATAATAATAATAATAATAATAATAATAATAATAATAATAATAATAATAATAATAATAATAATAATAATAATAATAATAATAATAATAATAATAATAATAATAATAATAATAATAATAATAATAATAATAATAATAATAATAATAATAATAATAATAATAATAATAATAATAATAATAATAATAATAATAATAATAATAATAATAATAATAATAATAATAATAATAATAATAATAATAATAATAATAATAATAATAATAATAATAATAATAATAATAATAATAATAATAATAATAATAATAATAATAATAATAATAATAATAATAATAATAATAATAATAATAATAATAATAATAATAATAATAATAATAATAATAATAATAATAATAATAATAATAATAATAATAATAATAATAATAATAATAATAATAATAATAATAATAATAATAATAATAATAATAATAATAATAATAATAATAATAATAATAATAATAATAATAATAATAATAATAATAATAATAATAATAATAATAATAATAATAATAATAATAATAATAATAATAATAATAATAATAATAATAATAATAATAATAATAATAATAATAATAATAATAATAATAATAATAATAATAATAATAATAATAATAATAATAATAATAATAATAATAATAATAATAATAATAATAATAATAATAATAATAATAATAATAATAATAATAATAATAATAATAATAATAATAATAATAATAATAATAATAATAATAATAATAATAATAATAATAATAATAATAATAATAATAATAATAATAATAATAATAATAATAATAATAATAATAATAATAATAATAATAATAATAATAATAATAATAATAATAATAATAATAATAATAATAATAATAATAATAATAATAATAATAATAATAATAATAATAATAATAATAATAATAATAATAATAATAATAATAATAATAATAATAATAATAATAATAATAATAATAATAATAATAATAATAATAATAATAATAATAATAATAATAATAATAATAATAATAATAATAATAATAATAATAATAATAATAATAATAATAATAATAATAATAATAATAATAATAATAATAATAATAATAATAATAATAATAATAATAATAATAATAATAATAATAATAATAATAATAATAATAATAATAATAATAATAATAATAATAATAATAATAATAATAATAATAATAATAATAATAATAATAATAATAATAATAATAATAATAATAATAATAATAATAATAATAATAATAATAATAATAATAATAATAATAATAATAATAATAATAATAATAATAATAATAATAATAATAATAATAATAATAATAATAATAATAATAATAATAATAATAATAATAATAATAATAATAATAATAATAATAATAATAATAATAATAATAATAATAATAATAATAATAATAATAATAATAATAATAATAATAATAATAATAATAATAATAATAATAATAATAATAATAATAATAATAATAATAATAATAATAATAATAATAATAATAATAATAATAATAATAATAATAATAATAATAATAATAATAATAATAATAATAATAATAATAATAATAATAATAATAATAATAATAATAATAATAATAATAATAATAATAATAATAATAATAATAATAATAATAATAATAATAATAATAATAATAATAATAATAATAATAATAATAATAATAATAATAATAATAATAATAATAATAATAATAATAATAATAATAATAATAATAATAATAATAATAATAATAATAATAATAATAATAATAATAATAATAATAATAATAATAATAATAATAATAATAATAATAATAATAATAATAATAATAATAATAATAATAATAATAATAATAATAATAATAATAATAATAATAATAATAATAATAATAATAATAATAATAATAATAATAATAATAATAATAATAATAATAATAATAATAATAATAATAATAATAATAATAATAATAATAATAATAATAATAATAATAATAATAATAATAATAATAATAATAATAATAATAATAATAATAATAATAATAATAATAATAATAATAATAATAATAATAATAATAATAATAATAATAATAATAATAATAATAATAATAATAATAATAATAATAATAATAATAATAATAATAATAATAATAATAATAATAATAATAATAATAATAATAATAATAATAATAATAATAATAATAATAATAATAATAATAATAATAATAATAATAATAATAATAATAATAATAATAATAATAATAATAATAATAATAATAATAATAATAATAAAAATAATAATAATAATAATAATAATAATAATAATAATAATAATAATAATAATAATAATAATAATAATAATAATAATAATAATAATAATAATAATAATAATAATAATAATAATAATAATAATAATAATAATAATAATAATAATAATAATAATAATAATAATAATAATAATAATAATAATAATAATAATAATAATAATAATAATAATAATAATAATAATAATAATAATAATAATAATAATAATAATAATAATAATAATAATAATAATAATAATAATAATAATAATAATAATAATAATAATAATAATAATAATAATAATAATAATAATAATAATAATAATAATAATAATAATAATAATAATAATAATAATAATAATAATAATAATAATAATAATAATAATAATAATAATAATAATAATAATAATAATAATAATAATAATAATAATAATAATAATAATAATAATAATAATAATAATAATAATAATAATAATAATAATAATAATAATAATAATAATAATAATAATAATAATAATAATAATAATAATAATAATAATAATAATAATAATAATAATAATAATAATAATAATAATAATAATAATAATAATAATAATAATAATAATAATAATAATAATAATAATAATAATAATAATAATAATAATAATAATAATAATAATAATAATAATAATAATAATAATAATAATAATAATAATAATAATAATAATAATAATAATAATAATAAGCCCCCCATGGGCACCCACCTTCACGTGGTGGGGTGGCGTCAGTACCTAGCCTGCAAACCAGCAGGAGGGGAAGCCAAGGGTGCCCAACCGTATGCTGTGCTAGCAACTCAGCATACGAGATCCGTATCGAAAGCTGTCAATACTAGAAGACAGAGATACTCAGGCGGGGCAGGACACCAGGCTGGTCCTGTTCGGAACCGTCGTGAAGATTCGCAGCCTGGCGTTGGGACAGGTGAAGCGAGTGGCGCCTCCCAACGGCCTGGAACCACAAGACGCGCTACGGAGGATGGACAACAAATTCAAAGATCTCCAACCACTGCAGTTGTTGCTGAGAGCTCCCAAACTCAGCCCAATGCAGAGGCAAATAGAAAGCCCCTGAGAACTAAGTTCACAGCTGCAATGAATGAATTCATTATCAGGAGCTACTATCAACTAAACAAATTAGACACAAAACCAACAATATTTGGATATAAACTGCATGAATTAGTAACGAATACATTCCCTGAGTTAAGCCATCTAAATGTACAAAATGTTGTAGATAAGAAAAACAACCTGCTAAAGTGCAAGGGAATAACGAGAAACAAACTAAACACAATCAGAAGAGAAGTTATGATCCAGTTAGACATAGAACCGGAAAATAACCAACAAGAACTCGAAAACACCATACATAATCAAGAAGAAACGGAGACGTCTGTAGAAACAAATGAGGTTGAAGAAATATTTATCATTAACTATATACTCTATGAAGGAACTGACCCAACAGCAAGACCAAGACTCCAGAAATTAAAATTCACTAAGAACACAAAAAACACTATATCAAGAGTAAATAACCTTATTAGCCTCAAAATAAAAGAAAACCTAACATTTAACGAATTACACGATCTTATATATATAGGAGCCTTAACAGTTCTTCAATACCATAACATAAAACCAATTTCAAGAGATAGAAAATACAACACAAACATGAAAACCCCAGCATGGGAAAGAAGAATTCAGAATAAAATTAAAAATCTGAGAGCAGACATAGGACGCCTTACACAAAAATTAAGAAATATCAATATAACGCAAAAAGTAAACAGACAGGCGCAAGAGACAATAGAAGCATATAAAACAGAGGAACATAACACACCTGAAAAAATACTAGACTTTCTAAAACAGAAACTAAATGTAACAGCACATAGACTCAGAAAGTACAAGAAAAGTAATAAAAGAAAAAGAGAAAACCAATTGTTCCTAAATAACCAGCGAACATTTTATAGAAATCTGGGGCAACAAGATGCATCAGAAGAAATTAATAGCACCACGCCGGACATACAAAAGTTTAAAAAATTCTGGCAAGACATATGGGAAAAACCACAATCACACAAATCCCAAGCTAAATGGATAGGAGAAGAAAGGAACAAAACAGCTAACATACCTTACATGTTAGATCATATTATAGAACTGTCAGAAACACAACAACAAATAAAAAGATTACAAAATTGGAAAGCACCAGGCATTGACATGATTCAAAACTTCTGGATCAAAAAATTTAATAGTACCCATAACTCACTTAACGCACTATATAACAAAATGCTACAAAACCCAGACAGCATACCTGAGTTCCTAACTACAGGAATAACATATTTGTTACCAAAAACCGAAAAACCATCTATGGACCCCTCTAAATACAGACCTATCACATGCCTTCCCACTCTTTATAAACTTTTCACTTCAATAATAACCGAGAAAATATACAAACACCTTGAAGAAAACAAAATTATAGCTGAAGAACAGAAAGCGTGCAAAAAGAAGAGTCAAGGTTGTAAGGAGCAACTTATTATTGATACCGCAATTACAGAACACGCAAAAATTAACAAGAAGCCGCTATACACCACATATATAGACTACAAAAAGGCATTTGATAGTGTTCCACACACATGGCTTACAGAAACTGTAGATATATACAAAGTTAACCCAATAATACAACAAACTCTTCAAGTATTAATGAAAAGATGGGAAACAAGATTAACAATAAAAACCAAACAAATAGAGGACACCCAAATCGGTATAATACATATCAGAAGAGGAATTTTTCAGGGAGATGCTCTGAGTGCGTTGTGGTTCTGCCTGGCCTTAAATCCCCTTACATCGTTACTTAACCACCACCAAGCAGGGTATGCCATCGAAGATAGCCAAAGAAATATTAGCCATCTTCTCTACATGGACGACATCAAACTCATCTCTAACAGTAAAAAGAATATGGACATACTAGTAAAACAAACAGAGATCTTTTCGAAAGATATCCAGATGCACTTCGGCATAGAAAAATGCAAGACCAATATATTGAAGAGAGGCCAATGGGAACAACATGAAGGTTACAGAGTCAATACACAAAATCAAGAGGAAACAATACAAGGAATGACTAAAGAAGAAACTTATACTTACCTTGGAATGCAACAAAGTAGAGGAATAGCCCATGGAACTGTTAAAAAAGAACTTAAACAAAAAACATTAACAAGAATTGAAAATATCCTAAATACAAACCTTTCGGGATACAATGCCAGCAAAGCAATCAACACCTATGCCCTACCGGTGATTACATACAGTTTCGGTGTAGTTAAATGGAGCAAAACTGACCTAGAAGAAATACAACGAAATATCAGGACACTCTTCACAAAATATAAAGCACACCACCCTAGGAGTAGTACTATCAGGTTCCACTTGCACAGATCCAAAGGAGGAGTAGGAATAACAGACCTGATCAATCTCCATGTAAAACAAATACATAACCTAAGAAACTACTTTTATCATAAAAAAGACACAAGTGACCTTCACAAATTAATAATAGAGACAGACAATAATTACACACCTCTCAACCTACGAAATCAAGAATATAACCCAGAGAAACAAATACGAACAGACGAGTTGAAAATACATGAATGGAGGGGCATGGAACTACATGGAAAGTATCCGACCATTATCGCAAAAAATCACATAGATTTGAAAGCCAGCAATGCATGGCTTAAGAGCGATATTTTTAAGGAAACGGAAGGTTTCATAATGGCCATCCAAGACAGGGTAGTTCCCACATTGAATTACCGCAAAATAATAATTAAAGACAAAACAATCAAGAACGATAAATGTAGATTGTGTGGGAAAGTACCAGAAACAGTGGAACACATTATCAGTGGATGCTCGGTAATTGCATCAAAGGAATACACGAACAGACACAACAATGTTGCACGTATAATCCATCGGAAGATATGCGAGAAACATGATTTGAGTACAACACACGTAGCGAACCACAAATATCTACCAGAGGCCGTATTAGAAAACTCCGAAATTAAACTATATTGGGATCGTACAATACAAACCGACCATCCCATCGAACATAATAGACCTGATATTGTTTATACCAATAAAAAGGATAAAGTTACGTACTTAATAGATATTGCGATTCCCATAGATAAGAACATTGACGCGAGACATGGTGAAAAAATCCAAAAATACCTTCAACTTGCTGGGGAAATTCACCAACTCTGGAATCAAAAGAAAATTGTAATAGCACCAATTATAGTTGGTGCTATGGGAGAAATACCCCACACGCTACACGAAAACATCAAAAAACTAAACCTACCTCAAAATACTTACCTGGAACTTCAGAAAACTGCACTACTATCCACCTGCAACATAGTTAGAAAGGTCCTTAACATACAGAATGACCAAATAATTGAACCAGAGTAATACTTACCAACCGGAAACGAACATGCCCCCAACAACCGCCAATGAGGGGAAAATGAAGCTGGCCTAGTGACCCAGATGAACACCGCCGGGGAACGATGCAGAGGAATCCGATGGCAGAGACGGATCAAAAGAAGCTAAACAACCCACAACGCCCCTTACCCCTCAAATGAGATATAATGTATTGTACTTACTAGAATGAAATGTACATACATACTGATATTGATTTATTGTATATACTTGCCTTATAGGCCGTATGTAAAATTTTGTACCAACCAATGTGAAATAAATATGGATAATAATAATAATAATAATAATAATAATAATAATAATAATAATAATAATAATAATAATAATAATAATAATAATAATAATAATAATAATAATAATAATAATAATAATAATAATAATAATAATAATAATAATAATAATAATAATAATAATAATAATAATAATAATAATAATAATAATAATAATAATAATAATAATAATAATAATAATAATAATAATAATAATAATAATAATAATAATAATAATAATAATAATAATAATAATAATAATAATAATAATAATAATAATAATAATAATAATAATTATAATAATAATAATAATAATAATAATAATAATAATTTTATTCCCAACAGAAACCATTTACAGGGAAATAATGAGTACAAAAAATATAGGAAAATAACATTTAACAAATTATAATAAAAAATAAAAAAAAAATTAGAAAAAAATATCTTCATAAGTGTTGACGGCATTTCAGCACATCACGTGGACCGGTGAGTTGGCCAGGGCATTGGTGTTTGCAGTAGGCAGATGGAAAGACCTGTTTTGTCTGGAAACCAACCTTGGAACATATAAACAAATACACGACAATAACTGAGGGCAATCAATTTTGTTCGCTAGTAGAAATTTTAAAAATTTAGCTGACTGTAGTTCTCGTCTGGTGTTAAGAGATGACATGTCGTGACGCTGCAATAACCTATTATGGTCTATACCGCGTTCGGGATATATTCTATCCTGTTTATATGACAGATATTTCATGAAACGACGATGTATACTGTTAAGTGCAGATGATTGATAATCATACGTAGGGTACCATATTATAGATGCATAATCGAGTTTACTTTGAACGAATGAAAAATATAAGGTTTTTAATAATGAAACATCATCGAAAGGTTTAGTCACTCTTATGATAAAGCCGAGAGTTTTACTGGCGGACGAGCAAATATTATTCGTATGCTCAGTAAATTTGAGATTGTGAGAAAATGTCACACCAAGATCTTTCACGGAGGTTTTTTGTGTTAGACTAATATTGTTCATTTTATATTGAAAATATATTGGCATGTGTCTACGAGAGTAAGTAACATAGCAGCATTTGTTGACATTTAAAATGAGCTTGTTATTTAGGCACCAAGTGTTCATATAACCTAGATTTCTTTGTAAGGCCAAGGTATCGTCTGCTGTATTGAAAAAATTTTTGACATCATCTGCATAGGCAAGCACGGGACATGTAAATGACTGTAATAAATCATTTATAAATAAGACAAACAATAATGGACCTAAATTCGAGCCTTGAGGCACACCAGACGTCGAGATAAAATGCTGTGACGAGTACCCATTATACGAGACGAAGCAAATTCTGTCTGTGAGGTAAGAATGTATTAGTTCTACTAAGTTTGATGCAGCTCCATAAGTACTAAGTTTTTAAGCTATGCTATTATAACCCTGGAAACAGCTACTATAATAAATACAGAAAATTCTGATAGACAGGATAGATGTCAATGTCAAGTGTGTGTATGTTTGTGTTATAATTTTACTGGTAATATAGAATCTTTCGCAAGAATTTTCGGTATAGAATTTTTACAAAATACATAGAACTGACGGAAGGTAATGTACTGGAAATATATAATCTCTCGCAAGAAACTTTCTGTATGGAAATTGTGTGAATTAATAATTTCTCCCAGTAGTCACTGTAAGGTTAAACCATTAATAAAACTCAATTTTACGAATTAAACTTTATTAAAACTTTCTGTTAATTCATCAACTCAAAAAACAATTCTCTTTCTTGGCCTACTAATCTGCGTATTGTCAAAAATCATATGCTTTTTCAATACTCCCCCTCAATAAAATTATTTTATAATAACAATATAAAATTACATTTTAATCGTTCATATTTTAAGTTTAAATCATTTATAAATTTCTGAAACATATTTTTCTTTAATAGTTTTATGAGAATATCGGCAGTTTGCTCCGATCCTGAAATATGCAGTATTTTTATTTCCCCATTTTAAATTTATCTCTAACAAAGTGGTATCTTATGGCTACGTGTGTTAATCGTTTGTGGATTTCTGGATTCTTCGCTACTCGTATGACTGACACATTATTATCTTCGTGCAGGATCACAGAAACAGTTTTGTTGATCACCTCAAGATCTTGTAAAATCGCTTTCAGCCAGTGTGCTTCGCTTGCAACATGACTCATATCTACGTACTCAGCTTCACATGTAGATGTTGCCACACGCGACTGTTTTCTAGAAGTCCAGGATACGGTTACGGTTGATTCAAATACCTTCAACAGAAATCGGGAAGAGGATTTTCTGTCAATAGGATCCCCCCCCCTCAATCTGCATCACAAAAACCTTCTATTATATCTAAAACAGAGTCTTTTTATAACACAAATTTAAAGTTCCTTTTATGTATCGCATCATACTGGTCCTAAGTCTTTTATTTTAAAATTTTTGCATAAAATTTATCTTATTTTCTTCACTTCCAGTTCATTTCATGCAATAATTAGAAGGTCATCAATATAAAAAAATCTGATGTGGGCAGCATATTACCTTCCGTCAGTTATATGAGGCATTTACAAAAATTCTACGGGTGAACTGTTACCGGTAAACAGCTGTTTATCAGGTTATAGCTACCGGTATCGATATTTTAAGAACGCAAGTGGTAAACAGGGTAGATCCATAAACTTATGAAAAAATTTGAAAATTTGAAACAGGTTAGAAATTTGTCGTAGTTAACAAACTGAGTCCTACTTTGAACACATTTCCACTTTCAATACGCGCGCTTCGCTTTGCATCACTACCTTTTTTTAAATTAGATTCTTCATGAATCCGGTAGATGGATCTGATAGATATTGTACAATTTTCGAACACGGTAACTTTTTAACACGTGTTTTCGAACACAGTCGGTAGATGCGGTATCTACCGGTATAATTTTCGTAAATGCCTATGTATGGTGCTATGTATTTTCTATAAAACCATACAGAAATTTCCTTGCAAAAGATTATAAATTTTTTGTATGTACATTACCTTTCGACAGATGTATGTATTTTATACAAATTCCATACAGAAAAGATCCTGTATTTCGAGTAAAATTATAACACAAATATACTACGAATATGTCAATTGTACTTGACACTGACACCTTTCAATCAGAAATTTCTTAATATAGTAGCTGTTTCTAGCATAGCTGGCTTATTAATGAAATTTAATTTCTTTATAATTTTATTACTCTATATCCATTTAATATGAAGTATAAAATGCAGTTAAATCGTTTAGAGAATACAATGTTCTTTAATATTTATAATAACATTAAATGTGAAAAAATTATATTTAACATTGTTTTTTCAAGAAAAACTGATAAAATCTTCAAATGACAAATTATCCATCTGAGCGATAGGTAATTCACATTTATTTGTCGCGGTCAATAATAATAATAATAATAATAATAATAATAATAATAATAATAATAATAATAATAATAATAATAATAATAATAATAATAATAATAATAATAATAATAATAATAATAATAATAATAATAATAATAATAATAATAATAATAATAATAATAATAATAATAATAATAATAATAATAATAATAATAATAATAATAATAATAATAATAATAATAATAATAATAATAATAATAATAATAATAATAATAATAATAATAATAATAATAATAATAATAATAATAATAATAATAATAATAATAATAATAATAATAATAATAATAATAATAATAATAATAATAATAATAATAATAATAATAATAATAATAATAATAATAATAATAATAATAATAATAATAATAATAATAATAATAATAATAATAATAATAATAATAATAATAATAATAATAATAATAATAATAATAATAATAATAATAATAATAATAATAATAATAATAATAATAATAATAATAATAATAATAATAATAATAATAATAATAATAATAATAATAATAATAATAATAATAATAATAATAATAATAATAATAATAATAATAATAATAATAATAATAATAATAATAATGATAATAATAATAATAATAATAATAATAATAATAATAATAATAATAATAATAATAATAATAATAATAATAATAATAATAATAATAATAATAATAAGCTTTATTGACCCACGTCAACGGCGAGGTTCAGCCAAAGGCTGCTCTTCCACCTAACCGATAAGGTCCTTAAAGTTGTTAATTAAACAACTGGAGTGTAAAATTTTATTCTGTCATCTGACAGCAACGTCTTTGGTGTTAAATATAACCTACAATATCTCTTTCTCTTTTTTACAAGTAGTTAGAATGAGATGAACATATAACAGACGTTTCATCAACAACGAAATGAGAATGTGAGTGATAAAGACAAATATAAATATGATTGTTCATTCTTAGTTCAGAAACTGATGATGTGAGAATTACCACAATTAAAAAAATCTGATGTGGCCAGGACATAACCTCCTGTCAATTCCATGTTTAAAATAGCAATATCAATAGCAAGTATCACTTCCCATTGATCGTTTGTAAACAAAATCAAATTTGTCGTTCCCATAAATAGAAAAGTCTGTAATACGAAATTTGGATTATATTTTATAGTTTTTCCTCGAAAATCTGTTAAAAGCTCCAAATTAAGTACCACTTTTTATCTTATAAGTATAGTCAAAATCGAGTTTTAAATACCAAATGTGATAACTTTTGGATCATGTTTTAATATATTTTTTTAAGAAAATCTGTTTATAACTTTTTGTAAAGTACTACTTCCGGTTTACCAATTTTAGAAAAACATCTTATATATGTCATTCGCATTAATATAAAAGTCTTGAATATCAAATTTGAAAAGTTTTGGATTGTATCAACATATTTTTCACGAAAATATGTTCAGAGCTGCAAGTAAAGTATCACTTCCTGTTTATTAATTTTAGCTACCGCTTGTCTAATTTTACCAAAAAAAACACACACACGCACGCACGCACACACACACACACACACACACATGCGCACAGACACACACACACACACACACACACATGCGCACAGACACACACACACACACACACACACACACACACACACACACACACACACACACACACACACACACACACACACACACACACACACACACACACACACACACGTGTTGTGGGGACTCTAATTCGTGCTTATTCACTGAAAACTCACCATCGAATTTTTGGACCGATAACATTACCTCCCTTATCTACGGTATGACGGGAGGTAAAAATTGTAAATATTCGCCCGAAAATAGATTTAAGCATAAATTGGATACCAATAGGTGCGTTAATAATGTCTATATACCACTCGTATCGTAAATAATTATTACATTTTTAGAAAAAGGCTTTGCATTTTATGTATTTAACATTATAATAATAATATTTCAGCACTCTAGGCCTAAAAGGCCCATGGCTTGGTTGCATAATCGCTTCCACTTCTTTTTGTCCGCGGCGGTCCTCCTCCAAGTTTTTTCTCCCATTTCACTAAGGTCCTGTTCAGCTGCTTGTAGCCATTTAGTTCGTGGGCGTCCTCTCTTGCGTTTCGCGTCTCTTCTCCTGAGTAATGTTTTTGGAATTCTGTGTTCTGGTAGTCTTTGGATGTGACCTAACCATCGCAGTCGTTGAGCTTTAACAAAACCGATGATTGACGGTTCCCCAAATAGATTTTTTACTTCTTCATTCGTTCTTCTAAACCATACCTCTCCTTCTTTTTTTCCTCCCAGTATAATTCTCAAAACTTTCCTTTCCCATATTGCTACTTGTTTTTGTTGTTTCATATTAATTGTCCATAGTTCACTCCCGTACGTAACCACAGGTCTGATCACTGCTTTGTATATTCGTAACTTAATTTTACGCGAGATGTTCTTATTTCTAAGTACTTTCATTAACGATCCCATACATTTGTTTCCTTTTGTTATTCTCTCATTTATTTCTTCTCCTTCTTCCCCTTTTTCCGTTATGGTTACTCCCAGATAGCAGAAAGTACTAACTTTTTCGAAGTTATATGTGTCCCCTTTTGCCGTTATCATTTGTAAACGGGTCTCCCTTATCTCGGTCTCATCATTCATACTCATGTATTTTGTTTTTGTTTTGTTTATTCTTAAGCCATATTCTTTCGCCGTGTCTGCTAGTTTCTCAATTGCTTCATTCATAGTGGCCTTTGTTCTTGTTATCAAAGTAAGATCGTCTGCATAGGCCACGCATTGTATTCGTTGGTTATAGATTGTCCCCGTCGTCTTTAAGTTACTTCTTCTTATTATATCTTCTAGTACTACGTTAAATAACAGAGTCGACAATGGGTCTCCTTGACGTAGCCCAGTATTCACCATAAAACTGTCAGAGACATTACTTCTCACTAGCACCTTGCAGCTCGCGTGTTGCAGCGTCATTTTAACAAGACGTATGAGTTTTCTAGGTACTCCACAATTTGCCAATGCTGCATACATCTGATCACGTTTGATTGTATCTTATGTCATTTTGAAATCTATAAACAACATATGCATCGGTAAACCTTCTTCGTAGCTACTTTCCTGAATTTGCTTTATTGTGAATATTTGGTCCATTACAGACCTTCTATTTAACATTACATCTTACAAATTTTAAGAAAATTTATACACGTTCTATCGGTGTCAGAAATCTTCTTATTTCTTTTAGGAGTAGGTCAATATTCGTTCTTTTGCGTTAAAAAAATCTGTGTATTCCTACAAATTCCAAATTCAAAGCTGAAAGCGTAGGAAGATCTATGGAGTGGGGAGACATTCAAAATTTTACTAGCAGACAGCAGGCTGTCGCATGTGCCTTTCTGTCAGAGTCACATTTGTGAATGTTTATATTAGGTTGTGCTCAAAACAAATACCTTCTTTATGTTTTTGTGGATTATTTAAAATGGAAGACGACAAAAATAAAAAAAATGTTATTTCATATGAGTGGTAATGTATTTTCAGATAATAATTGTAATCTAATCTACAATATTTTCTTCATTTTAATGTAATCTGTAATATATGTATTACATTTTGAAGATCCATAATAAAACAAACGAAGTTATCTTTAGTTGTTAACTAACAATAACATAACCTTTGTTCTATTTATTTATTATTTGACAGTTATTTGCCAGTAAGCGTTATATTGTTTTAAGAATATTATTATTCTAGTAGGAATATTTCTAACGCCGATAGAACGTACTTAATTTATTATTATTATAAATGATACCAATTACTCGAAATCTAAGTTCTACAGCATTTATTTATTGAAAACCGATGTTTCGGTATACAATTATAACCTATTTATAGAAAATAAGATCTTACTGATTTTATATTTAAGAATCTTTAAGGTCTTACTTACTGATTATTGAGATTTATGTAAATAAACACATTTTAAGGTCCCTAAACCAATTTTAACATTTTCACGACGATGTTGTTTATGAAATCAATATGTTCCTCTTCTATTCTAATATGGAAATAACACATTAGATTTTGATGTCATTTGTCAATTAGATTACCGGGATTCACATTAATTGCAGATCTAAATAGTTTCCTTTAGAAAAAATTTGATGTGGCCAACACTTTACCTTCCGCAATTTAATTTTTATTAATTTTAGTATATACTTACATTTATTCTGGAAACTATTAAATTCACTTCCATGTAACTATTGTTCTATTTACTATTTTCTTTTCTACTATTATTACTATTACTATTATTAATTTGAAATGATTAGTTCTTTGACAGTGACATTTATCTGTCAGTTACATTTGAGATCACTGTGTAACCAAGGAGTTGTACTTGTTTAAAGCGTAGGCTCCGGGATTTAAATTATAGATAATTTTATAAATTTATCCATAAAATATACGGAAAAAGTATTAATGTCAACCTGTAGAAAATTTAATAATCTTTAATTTTTATAATAACAAATCTCTAAAAAATAACATTAATGTATTTTTAGAAAAAATAGTTATTTGTATATCAAGGCCGCGAAATCACTCTTTAGCGTACTGAGAGAAAAATTGTCGCCGAGGCCGCTTGCGGCCGAGGCAAGACAATCTCGAGGGCGCTAAAGGATTTCGCGGGCAAGGTGTACACAATATTTTTTGTGCAACCGTAAAAAATATGTAATTACAAATTTTATTAATTTTAAACAGTTTCATTGTAAATAGAAAGTTAGCTTTCAAGATGGCTATGGAATTAATATTTGATAAACAAAACCATGCAATTCTCAAGTGTCAAAGTGATTGTTAACCTAATTTCGCAGCCGCTACCATGACAACGGCCGCGAAATGAATTTTGCGGCCGTTACCATAACAACGGTCACGAAATTTAATTTCGCGGCCTGTATTACGACTGCGAAATGCTTATTTCGCGTCTGGTTGCACAAAGAACTATTTTGAGCTTCAATTTCCGGTTATCTAATTTACACCAAAATCTAATGGCTTCTTTCCATATTAGAATAAGATAGAAATACGAGGCGTGTAAATTTTCTGAATGATAGTATTTGAGTGGAGGATCCACACACACACATATACACACACTCACACACACTAACACACACACACACTCACACATACATACACACACTCACACATACACACACGCTCACACACACACTCACACACACACATACTCACACACACACTCACACACACACTCTCTCTCTCTCTCACACACACACACACACACACACACACACACACACATACACACACAGACATACACGCACATACACCCACGCAGGCTCACGCACACACACACACACACACACACACACGCACGCACGCACACACGCATAGGCATCATCGTAAAAATGTTAATATTGGATTCTAACTTCCTTAAAACGTGGTCATTTACCAAAATCGATTTTTAGCACGATCCCGATACCTCCCTTGCCAATGGTAGCGGGAGGTAAAAAAAAATGTTTAGACAATAGAAGCAAAACATATACATTGTTTATATAGGTATGTATAATAAACAATAAACGCGATATAACTTGAACTACGTATTATAATTTTTAAGTTATAATAAAATATGCATAGATGTTTCTGTAAACAGAAAGATAAAAATGATATAGGGCTTTATTATGT
Organism: Harpalus rubripes; assembly: GCA_963082715.1. Classification (NCBI taxonomy): domain Eukaryota; kingdom Metazoa; phylum Arthropoda; class Insecta; order Coleoptera; family Carabidae; genus Harpalus; species Harpalus rubripes. The sequence continues at coordinate 17,846,815 of OY720455.1, forward strand.
AGCACATCGCTTATATTAAACAACGTAAATAAATATTTTGACAAATAAGAAACAAATGCAACAAGTGACATATTTTTTTTATCACAGCCACATATTTTGATTGGATAACATTGTTAGCTACGTCGTTTAATATAAGCGATGTGTTACAATACTGGTATGTATTTATTTATTATTTTTATTATTTGGATAAATATACAAATATCTCTCAAATATCATAGAATGTTGCGATTTCAGAACAAAAACAAGGATGTCGTCTATATGAAGAAGTTTTTTTTTATTTTTGCAAATATCTTCCAAATGTGTAATAACACTCGATTTTAATTTGTATATCTTTGAGGCACTTTTTATGTTCTTTCGAATGGTGAACTTTCATTTGCATTAAGAAAATGGGCTAGTTATAATGATTCAAAATTATGTTATTTTCGCCCTCAACTTTGTAATCTAAACTATACGTCTCTGTCTCAGATTAATAACAAATGAAATAGCTACTTGTCTATTTCTCAATCATCCTGTAAGCGGATGTAATAATTTATGCAAGAAAATGCCGTTCAAGGAACTCGACAGAAATTTCTAGAAATTTAGGCAGAAAAATATATTCACACTATGAATTACGAGTAATTTCATCAAATGTAAACAAGCTAATATGAAATCATTTCTACATTAGACTTAACCTTTGGCTGAAGATAAGTTTTTAGCGATCTACGGTGTATATAAATCAATATAAAATAAAAATTAATTTTAGTGTTGCAAATCTCAAACGAAGAAACGTAAACAGCATTGTTAAAATGAAGCTAATAATAATTTCGTTTGTAATTTTTGCAGTATGTTCTGCATCGAAACCCATTCGTAAGTATAACAATATAAATATTGTGCATCACACCACTTATTTATTTTTATAAAGATAAATACAGGAGCCTCGATGGAATTATTTATTTTAAATATGTTCAAAGTAGTTCCCTTTAAAAATAACACATTTCACCATTCTTTTCTTTCACTTCTTAAAATCTTCTAACCAATGTTCATTTTGAATGCTTTCCCTGAGACTTAATAATTGTCAAAACTATCCAAAGTGATTCGAAAATGCGCTCTCTGGACTGGTCGTCAGATAGCTATTGTGTATTCGACAATAGTGAAACCGAGAATAAGCTCTAATTTAACTTTCGCAACATAATTTCAAATGATATATAAATAATTGTTTAAAATGATAGTGCAAATTTTATTTTCGACGGCCTACCTGATTTATTTTATTCTAAAGAATTCTAACGTGTCCCTCATATTTCTATTTAAATTACTTCTTCTCTAGTAAGTGCTTCCTAACCGGTTGAGGATGATTTATTTGGATATCGCGACGAAGATGAGCACATACTGAACGCAATGCTTATTACGGTTTTTGCACGATTGACGCACAAAATTAAAAAAATAAGATTTGAAACTTATTTAGACATATTCAAAAAATTTAGTTGTCATTTTTAAAGTCAGTTTTTTTATTTACTTGCTGCCTCATTTCCTGATCGGTAAGTAATCACAATCACTTACCCATCAGTAATCTGTAAATAAAACCTACTGCCTTGGAAACCCTATCGGTAAACAAAAAAAACCATCGAGGAAAAATATTTTTTTTTTAATATTATCTTTCCCGCAAAAGATTGTACAGTGACTTATACATGGAGATTTAAACCTCATTCACAGCTCTTAAGATAGTCAGTGTAGTCCAGTCAATATATACAATAGAACCTGGTTTCCTTCCAAAGGTCGGGTATCTATATTTTTGGATATGTTGTTTTTCGGTTTTCCTCAGTTCTCTGTTTCTATGCATTAGAGAGTAAAAGTTATTATAAATATTGTAGAAGATAAAATCTTGTATTTACAATTTTTTTCTATGGGCTATACTTATTAAGCTACAGTACAGTGAAAGTATCAGAATTTTTGAGAAATGACGAAACACGCACTTATCGCAGAAATATTGATGTATTCCGAATGTAAGGAGCGATAATTTGCCTCTACCCTGCGTAATTATTTTCTATACATAAAACAAAAATATTAGTAAGCTAAACAAACCAATCACTACCACCTACTAATATTTATTTATTTATTTATTGAAAATCAATCCTACAGGATAAAAATCCCAGTTACATGACGATTATAAAGAGGTATATAATATAATGCGTTGGCATAAATATAAATACATATTAGAATACAATAAAAAAATACTATGATGAACATAGCAAACAGTATACTAAGCAATCAATTTAAATATGGAAAATTGCAGAAGCAATATTTTAAATTTACGTAATGAATCGGCATAAATATCGGACTGAAAGTTGACATTATTAAATAAATTGCAAATTTGTCGAATAGTACATTTTAATTCATAATTTGCCCGCAATGTTCTTAAATTGAAAGTCAACTTGGTTCGTTAATTTAATCTAGGTACGAGATACGAGATAAAATAGCACTATCGTTAACTTGACCATTTAACAATTTATATAAAAATGTAATGGAATGTATTTTCCTCCTTATCGATAAAGATTTTATATTAAAATAATAAAGTAACGTAATATAATCGCAATCGAAACTAGGATAGTGGCCGGTAACTTTATAATAACAAAATTTTAAAAACTTTTTGTTCAATGACTTTGTCATAGGTAGGGTTACATACAGGGGAACAATATTCCAGTTTGGATCTAATGAACGCAAAATACAACATTTTTAACGACAATACATTTCTCAAAGATTGGGCATTTCTAATGATAAAACCAAGATTTCTATATGATGCTTTGATAATATTTAGTTTCAATGTGAGTGTTAAATGTGAATTTTTCATCAAATAGTACTCCAAGATCCTTATATAAGTTGATTCTGTGGAGAATAGTATTACCCATAATGTAAGTATGAAAGTAAACGTTTTTTTTTTTTACAAAATAGCTCATAATTTTACATTTACTAAAATTAAAGAATAAATTGGAGGAATGTGACCAAGCTAGAATACGCTTAACATCAGATTGAAAATCTATAGCGTCCTGAGTAGTATTAATTGTTTTAAATAACTTGACATCATCGACATACAGTAATATTTCACAGAATTTAGTCGAATCGATAATGTCATTTATAAACAGAATGAACAGTAATGGACCAAGATTAGATCCTTGAGGAATACCCGAAGTAGCAAAATAAGAATTTGATTCTATATTTATAAATAATTTTATCAATTGGACTATAACAACAGGCAGGTGAATAAGTATAAAACTCAAACAATGTTTATGTTAAGAGCAGTAATTGGTCTAATATTATTCGACAAATACAAACACAAAAACAGTGACTTTGTTAAGAATTGTGAATGAGGCTTTTGGAATAAAATATCAAATTATTAAATACCTACCCTAAAAATGGATTCAGTATGTAATTATTTCAAAAACTAAACATCACGGTTCCTTTTGTTTACTCTGTACCTATATAAATTATACATTTTTTCTTTAAAATAATTCTTCAACATTAACAACTAAAATACATAATTATTATGTGGAAAAGTAATTTCTTGACTGGATTTGGATATGGAGTAAAATAATTCTGGGATGCAGTCATGTAATTTTTATTATTATTTACTTCGACGTTTCGATCCTACCAGGATCATCCTCAGGAAGAAATAATTATTTTTTACAATAAAAGATGTATAAGATTTTGCCGTCAATGGCGTTCATAATTTGAATAAATTGTATGTCAGTAATAAAATGCGCACTCACTGGCACATGGACATAATGATCATCTTTCACTAAGATGGTTGTCTTCAGCTTCTGAAGCTGATTCTAATTCCTGTCTCACGATATTATCGTTATTTCCTGAATCTATACTCATACTATACCCCACCGTACCAATAATTTAACTAAAGTACCGACGCCGGGTTAAAAGTAACCTCATACGAATAGGAATAATGTAAAATCCTGATTCATAATAGCGTTATTATTATAATAGTGCGTTCGTAATACGGGCCAATAAATTTCATTACAATAGTATTATTTCTTTCAGCTCCATACATTAAAACTTGTAGTAGGAATGATCCAAACTTAAACCAGTGTTTCGCTGATAGTGCCAATTTGGCTGTGCAATTTATAGCAAAAGGTAATACTTAATAATAATAATAATCAATTATAGTAATTGCAGTAAATTTTAATCGACTGTTGATATAGATTTGGAGAGGTGAATTAATGGAGAAACCAGTCCTTGAAGTGCAAAATATTTATTGATTCATTAATAATAAACAACACCGACGTTTCGGTCACAAATTGACTATCCTTAGAGTTAGTTTAAGTTATTTTAAAATTTCATATTTGTTAAAATAATAATGATACATAATCAAAAACATAGATTGGTGATGTCAAATTATACGAAAAAAATGCGTACATTATATAAGAAGGTCAATATGGAACTCGATATTGACCTTCTGATACAATGTACGCATTTTTACCTTCCGTCACCTTTAGGTAAGGAAGGTATTGTCTTTGGTCAAAAAATTCGGTGGTGAGTTTTTGATGAATAAGCACGTTTTAAGGTCCCTAGAATACAATTTTACTATTTTTACGATGATGTCTGCGTGTGTGAGTGTGTGTGTGTGTGTATGTGTGTGTGTGTATGTGTGTGTGTGTGGATGGATGTGTGTGTGTGTGGATGGATGTATGTGTGTGTGTGTGTGTGTGTGTGTGTGTGTAACAAAATTTTCGTCTACGATAACTCTAATACTACAATTCCAAAAATAATAATTCTTTCGTATTCCTCTTCCTTGCATCCATATGAAGAGCTGATTAGATTTTGGTTATAATTTGTCAACCGGAAGTACCCTCATTTGAAGATTTTAACTGTTTTTCTTGAAAAAACGATGTTAAATATCATTTTTTCACATTTAATGTTATTATAAATATTAAAGAACATTGTATTCTCTATACCAGGGTTTCTCAACGTAGGCGGTACCGGCCACCAGTGGGCGATTTTCGATTTTTGGTGGGCGGCAAAATTTGTTATCAATTAAAATTGATATTGCATCGAGTGATATAGAGAAACCCTGCTCTATACGATTTGACTGCATTTTATACTTAATATTAAATGGATATAGAGTTATAAAATTATAATGAAATTAAATTTCATATAAATTAGCTAGCTATGCTAGAAACAGCTACTATATTAATAAAATTCTGATTGAAAGATGTCAGACTCAATTGACCTATTCATAGTATATTTGTGTATATATAATTTTACTCGAAATATAGGATATTTTTGCTCGAAACTTTCTGTATGGAATTTGTATAAAGTACATACAACTGTCAAAAGGTAATGTACATACAAGAAATTTAGAATCTTTTGCAAGGACTTTCTGTATAGATTTTATAGAAAATACAAAGACATTTACGAAAATTCTACCCGTAGATACCGCATCTACTGACTGTGTTCGAAAACACGAGTGGTAAAAAGTTACCGTGTTCGAAAATTGTACAATATCTACCAGATCCATCTACCGGATTCATGAAGAATCAAGAATCTAATCTCAAAAAAAGGTAGTGATGCAAAGCGAGGCGCGCGCGTTAATAGTTTAACTATATCAAATTTCTAACCTGTTTCAAATTTTCAATTTTTTTTATAGATTATGGATCTACCCTGTTTACTACTTGCATTCTTAAAATATCGATTCCGGTAGCTATAACCTGATAAACAGCTGTTTACCGGTAACAGTTTACAGGTAGAATTTTCGTAAATGCCTCATATAACTGACGGAAGGTAATGTGCTGGCCACATCAGATTTTTTTCTTATAATTTGACGACAACACCAATCTATGTTTTTGATTACGTATCATTATTATTTTAATAAATCTGAAATTTTAAAATAACTTACACTAACCCTGAGGATGGTCAATTTGTGACCGAAACGTCGGTGTTGTTTATTATTAATGAATCAATAAATATTTTGCACTTCAAGGACTGGTTCTCCATTAATTCACCTCTCCAAAATTATAGTAATGTTAATAAATTGTGTATTAAATAATCCTGTATGAATGTATTGCTTTATTTTCGTGTTGTTTTAGGCGATAAAGATTACAACATCAAACCTCTTTTACCCTTAAATTGGAGAGACTTATTAATAGTAGATATACCTCCATTGAAATTAATGCTTTTGGATGTCAAAATATATGGTACAGAAAATATGACTATTGTAGACCCAATGTAAGTGTCTTTGTAAATATATATCTAATATTTCATTACACATTTTAATTGTTTTATGTATTAATTACTATTATTTCATATTTTAGGATTGATTTACAAGCAAAATCAATACAATTTACTTTTACAAACCCTGAAATTATTTGGAGAAGTAAATACGTAATTGTTGCAGAGGAAAATGGAATGAATGTACAAACAGACGGATCGGCAGAAATATTTTTCCGTACGTGGCCGCAATTAATAAAAGGCTGTGGCTAGCCTCCAGCCGCTAGTATCCGTATTAATCCCGATTTTGTAATGACACAATAGACGTCATTGATAGCCGGGATCCTTAACAATTCCGATTATCCCAAATCAAAATATATAATGTCTTAGCTAGATTTTCGCTTGCAATTTCTCTAAATGAAACAACGATAACCTCACCTAACGCACGAAATTCACTATTAGAAAACTCGAGGCGAGTTTTGTGTGTTAGGTGAGTTTATTGTTGTTTAATTAGAAAAATATACAAAACCAAAACCGGGATTACTACGGATAGCGACGCTGGAAGGCTAGACACGGCGTTAATAAAATTACAATACATTTGTTTGTGAACAATACCAAATATTATGTTCTCTTCTTTCTTTGCCTTCATCAAAAGCAGAAAATCGAATATGACGTGCATACAAGTATGTCGCAATCAGATTGTAAAATACATATTTTTATAAAACACCTAAAGGTTTTATAAAACGCGGCCAGATTGTCAAATCTTCGTTGACTTAGCGAGTAACAGTTCACTTAGCTTGTATATTTTTCCAAATATAACCTAACCTAATGCACAAAACTTGGCCCGAATTTTAAAAGCATGAATTTTGGACATAAACTTTTCGTCATTTTATCAAATGTGTATCCAGATTCTAAAATCACGCTAAAACGACGAAGATTTGACAATCTGGCCGCTTTTTATAAAATAGCTAGGCAGATTTTATAATCTGGTTACGACACATACAGAGTGCCCGTTTTTGGAGTAAAAATGCAGGGATTATTAATTTTATAGGGTAAAAACAATGAAACAAAGGGAAGCACAATTATAGATTATGATTTGTTTATTTTCATTACTAATAGGTATACTAACTTAATTCTCTAAATTTCATCCAATTAATTTTTAAAAAATTATGTGAACGTCATATTATACTTTATTTCACGTAAGAAAATAGTGATGGGAAGATAGGAAGAGTTGATCCTGTTTTTTGATTGGATAATACCCCGATGTTATCTAATCAAGCAAGATCAAATTGCTCCTATCTTCCCATCACTATTTTCTTACGTGAAATGAAGTATAGGCGATGATATATGAAAATTTTTGTTTTGTCTTCATAAATAAAATTTTGCACGAAAAAAAATAATCTCAATATTTGAAAAAGAAGAAATATTAACATAGAACTACTTGAAACATAAGTTTTTATAAAACTATAGTTTGTTCCACTTAAGACCGGTATTATAAAAGTCCAATTAAATTTAGTTCCATAGTAAATTTAATTATATGAACAAACACAACGCGAATTTTTGACAGCAATGATTTGTATGCCATAAGAACAGGGAAATTGATTCGAATTTGTACAGTATTGGGATTTTCAAATAAGAAAACGCTAACTAGCGGCAAATATTAGAACTACAAACAGTGATACATATTTGACATTTACATGAAACTACGACTATATACATATCTACAAAAACTTACTTGAATTATATACAAAAATTACTAATAAATGAGAAAATAATACGAAAACTAAAGAAACACAAGTGACAGCAATGCTACGCTTACAAATGTCAACAAAAATTGTACCGTTGTTTAATGCGATCCGCGACATCTCTTGCTACTTGAAAATCCCAATACAGAGTGATCAAAACCATGTGATAATCACGTGACCTGAGTAGTTCTCATATTTTATTCCACGGAAATAAGTATTAGCAGTTGCTTGCAATTCATAGGCGTGTATTGTTCTGTCAATCTGTCAAATATCTGTTCAAATTATCAGTGTATTTTGCTATTTGCTTGGTAAGTGAGTTACAGAAAATAATTTGAATAGCTTAATTAATGAGTTTTTTAGGTTAAGTTACCACCCGAAATTATTTTAACGGACGAACCACAAGTTTATTGTCGAAGCGTATTCCATATAATACAAATTCGCACATCTATGAACTTACATACCAAACTTTTCTTCCCAGAAGTCTAGTGTTAATGTCATTGAGGAAAGATGCGGGTCACGTGACTATCAGATGGTTTTGAACACTCTGTATTAATTTAGATAAAGAAATAAATTCAGCCCTCTGAATTGTTAGAATGCACAACTAATACACAAAAGCAAAAAAACTATCACCTGTCAGCTGTCAATTATCAAATAAATTCGACAGAATTAATTAATATTAACCATGGTAATTTGTAATTTTTAATATTCAGGCTTGGTACATTTTTACCTTCCGTCACCTTTAGGTAAGGAAGGTATTGTCTTTGGTCAAAAAATTCGGTGGTGAGTTTTTAATGAATAAGCACGTTTTATGGTCCCTAGAATAAGATTTTACTATTTTTACGATGATGTCTGTATGTATGTGTGTGTGTGTGTGTGTGTGTGTGTGTGTGTGTGTGTGTGTGTGTGTGTGTGTGTTTTTGTGTGTGTGTGTGTGTGTGTGTGTGTGTGTGTGTGTGTGTGTGTGTGTGTGTGTGTGTGTGTGTGTGTGTGTGTGTGTGTGTGTGTGTGTGTGTGTGTGTGTGTGTGTGTGTGTGTGTGTGTGTGTGTGTGTGTGTGTGTGTGTGTGTGTGTGTGTGTGTGTGTGTGTGTGTGTGTGTGTGTGTGTGTGTGTGTGTGTGTGTGTGTGTGTGTGTGTGTGTGTGTGTGTGTGTGTGTGTGTGTGTGTGTGTGTGTGTGTGTGTGTGTGTGTGTGTGTGTGTGTGTGTGTGTGTGTGTGTGTGTGTGTGTGTGTGTGTGTGTGTGTGTGTGTGTGTGTGTGTGTGTGTGTGTGTGTGTGTGTGTGTGTGTGTGTGTGTGTGTGTGTGTGTGTGTGTGTGTGTGTGTGTGTGTGTGTGTGTGTGTGTGTGTGTGTGTGTGTGTGTGTGTGTGTGTGTGTGTGTGTGTGTGTGTGTGTGTGTGTGTGTGTGTGTGTGTGTGTGTGTGTGTGTGTGTGTGTGTGTGTGTGTGTGTGTGTGTGTGTGTGTGTGTGTGTGTGTGTGTGTGTGTGTGTGTGTGTGTGTGTGTGTGTGTGTGTGTGTGTGTGTGTGTGTGTGTGTGTGTGTGTGTGTGTGTGTGTGTGTGTGTGTGTGTGTGTGTGTGTGTGTGTGTGTGTGTGTGTGTGTGTGTGTGTGTGTGTGTGTGTGTGTGTGTGTGTGTGTGTGTGTGTGTGTGTGTGTGTGTGTGTGTGTGTGTGTGTGTGTGTGTGTGTGTGTGTGTGTGTGTGTGTGTGTGTGTGTGTGTGTGTGTGTGTGTGTGTGTGTGTGTGTGTGTGTGTGTGTGTGTGTGTGTGTGTGTGTGTGTGTGTGTGTGTGTGTGTGTGTGTGTGTAACAAAATTTTCGTCTGCGATAACTAATACTACAATTCCAAAAATTATAATTCTTTTGTATTCCTCTTCGTTGCATCCATATAAAGAGCTGATTAGATTTCGGTTGTAATTGGTCAACCGGAAGTACTCTATTTTGAAGATTTTAACTGTTTTTCTTGAAAAAACGATGTTAAATATCATTTTTTCACATTTAATGTTATTATAAATATTAAAGAACATTGTATTCTCTATTCTATTTGACTGCATTTTATACTTCATATTATATGGATATAGAATTATAAAATTATAAAGAAATTAAACTTTATAAATTAGCCAGCTATGCTAGAAACAGATACTATATTAAGAAAATTCTGCTGATTGAAAGATGTCAGTGTCAAATGCAATTGACATATTCGTAGTATATTTGTGTTAGGATCATTTTACTCGAAACTATCTGTATGGCATTAGTATAAAATACATACAACTGTCGAAAGGTAATGTACATACAAGAAATTTAGAATCTTTTGCAAGGAAATTTCTGTATGGATTTTATAAAAAATACATAGGCATTTACAAAAATTCTACCGACTGTGTTCGAATGCATGAGTGGTAAAATGTTACCGTGCTCGCAAATTGTTCAATATCTACCAGATCTATCTACCGGATTCATGAAGAATTTAATCTCAAAAAAAGGTAGTGATGCAAAGCGAAGCGCGCGCGGTAAAAGTGGAAATGTGTTCCAAGTAGGGCTCTGCTCAGTTTGTTAACTACGTCAAATTTTCTAACCTGTTTTAAATTTTCAAATTTTTTCATAGGTTATGGAGCTACCCTGTTTACCAGTTGCGTTCTTAAAATATCGATTCCGGTAGCTATAACCTGATAAAAAGCTGTTTACCGGTAGAATTTTCGTAAATACGTCATATAACTGACGGAAGGTAATGTGCTGGCCACATCAGATTTTTATAAATAAAAATATGTAGTATTAACAAGTTTGTTTTCAAGAATTTAAATTATTTATTTAATAGGTAATGGTAAAAACGGTTAATTTTCAAGCACCTTCTTCTATTGTCACTAGTTACCTACTTCATATTTTATTATTTACAAATACCCATTTATTTCATTTAAACAATATTTTTAGCTAATTGTAATTTTTTTTTAATCTACTCATAATGTGTAATAAGTATTGAAAAATTTACATTATTTTAAAAATATATGGTCATCGTTTTAAAAGAATGTTCATCAACTTTATTTCATTGCTTCATCTTCTTTATAGGCAATGGAACATATTCAATGCTTTTCGAATTCGATTATTTCATGAAAAATGGAGTTCAGTACGCCAATATAACTAAATACGATGCAGATTTTGGGAATATAAATTTAGATTTTCACTTCGACAACTTAGGTATGTATCACTAATTTATTCTTAAAATATACATTGCTCTAAAATTAAAACATTAAAAAGTGGAATTCAGTGTGTAACTAATTTTTTTTAATCCATATAATGAAATTGACGTCACACAACACACATCCTCCTCTCCAGGGGTGCGTTCCAAAACAAAGATACAGAGTAAGTGGATCCCCTACTTGGAGTACGGTCACGTGACCATATTTGCCGGAGTGTTTAGGAACGGCTATGAGTAAATAAAATAACATAAACTTAAAAATAAGAAAATATCTTTTTGATACGACATTTTAACTACCAAAAATTATTTATTGTGTGCACTTCCTGTTTTATCAAGACATTTTTTACAATTAATACGGGTTTTACTATTATGTTTTTCAAATGACTTTTTTATAAGATAATCATCAATTACTCCAATGTATTGATAATTTTCAAGATTTATTTTTATTTCAAATTCGATTTCTGTATGTTTTGTTGCAAAAATTTGCGTAAGACACGCAAATTCTCATTGGAGTATTTCGTACCCTACTAGCGTAGCAGAGTACGCAGAGTATGCTCTAGAGTGCGTACTCCGAATTTTGGAACATTTATCGCGTAAACTCTAAGAGTAAGCGCAATAGTTTTGGAACGGATTTTACCATACTCGAAACTCCAGAGTAAGGTTTTGGAACGCACCCCAGTACTACATGTCTTTAGATGAAGACAGCAAGCTGGAAGAGAGAGATAGTCTTGTATTATCATGGCCATGACCTCTTTTCTCTTTTCAACGTATTGTTCTAATCTGATTTGACATTTGCTCTGTTTTATTTTGCCCTTGCGTTTTACGTATGTATGAGTGATCATTTTTGTTATAACAATGATTTATTAGCTGATAATAAATTCTAAAAACAAATAATAATAATAATAATAATAATAATAATAATAATAATAATAATAATAATAATAATAATTATAATAATACCGATACACAAATTATTCAACACATTTAAATACTGTTTTAAATTCTATCTAAGAGATCATAGCAGTGCTTTATTGTCTCTCTCTTCGAGCTTGTCATCTTTGTCTAAAGAGGTTAGTTCAGAACTCAGTAGTAAATACAAAAATCGAAAGTCTCCATTAGAGTTACATTAAATATTAATAGAATTCGAGAAAAATGACATTTAACTTCTGTGACGTTATCAGTGCAAAGTAATACAACCAATGAGAGCGAAAGACATTTATTTCTTTTGTTCTTGTTACTTATATTACTTCATAGGGTGCATACACGTTAATAACAAGCCAACTACGTCACCAATAATCCTCAGATGAGCGGCAAAGAGAGTCGTTATAATTTATAATTGGTTACGGTACAAGTCCATAGGCTCGAAAGCTTTGTGTAAAACTGGAAGCTAATTACGCGCCGTAATGAACCGTATATTTATTGTGGTTAATTTAAAACTATTATTTTGTAGAAATTTTTTATTGTATTTAATGGTGACTCAATGAAAATCAAAAATAATGATTTGTATTAACAGAAAAATATTAATAGAGAAAAATTAATATTGTGCACGCCTCTGAACATTTCTCAGTATGTCTAATGCCGGTTTTCTTAAATTTTTTTAATGTTTAACAAATTTTATAACATACGGGCAGGTATGCTATTTTTAACTCTAACTGGCTTATTCTGTAAGAATGTCGTTATACCATAACGTATCGTTATGTTGAAAAAGTTGTTAAATAACAATAATTATTTTCAAAACGCGTATTCTGTAAAACCAATGTCGTTATATTGAAATCGTATTGTCGTTCTTTTAAGTAGTTCATGAACGATAAGGATTCACTTATTATTCAATCCGTAAATGTCAAATGTTGGCAAATGGAAGGGTGAATTAATTTATTATTTATATTTGTGCAGGAAGAAATGGAAAATAGGTAACAAAACATTTATTCATGCATCAAATATATAATTAACAACCATATTTAAATTTTAGAAAAAATGTTTGTGGTCCTGAAAGTCTTTTATGAGATAATAATAATCTGTTGCGTCCCTCCGGTGCGAAGGACTAAGTAATAAGGACCTAATGGCTCGAAGGACCAAATGTTCAAACCCTAAACCAGCGAATCCGGTCTAGAAGAACCAAAATGTTTTGATCCTGCTCGCAAGCCCAAATGCGATGTCTCTAGATCAGCGAATCCGGTCTAGAAGCACCAACAATGTGTTTGATGTTAAATTCAATGAATAAAACAAAACTATATGTAAACCAAAATAATTACAACCTTCGATAGCTGGTTCACATCACTGGACTTGGCCAATAAACGGGATAATATTAATTTGTGAAATGTACTAATTAAAACGAACGAAGGACCAGTTAGTTTGACGAACTAACAAACGTGCTAAATATAATTGCAACAAAATAACAAACAACTGAAAACCAATTCTGAGAAATATGTGATAGCGTATTGAATACAAGTGACATAAACAATAATAAACCAAAGATAAACAAATACGATATTTGTATAAATTAACCAAATCATTTCATAAGTGTATGAACAAACAAATGTAGTTAAACAATATTAAGAACTCTAAATGAACTTAATAACAACCAACTAGACTGCAAAACTTGTTGCATTGAATGTACCTAGTCGACAATAACAGCAGATGCGCTGTGAATGACGTCACTCGAAGGTGGACGTGTGTAAACAAGTTTACAAAGAAATAATAATAATTTCACCCAAGGAAATATGAATCAAATCCCTAACAACACGAATTCCGTGAGAAATCAAATTGTACAGTTCGATTTTACAATTGATTCCTGAGATGTGTCTATTAGCTGCATAAAATGGCGCCGGAAAGTATCGCGGACTATAAAGTACCAAATTAAATGAAAACCGAACGATACTCCTTGAATTAGTCGTGTTAGGCTAATCAAGCTACGCGTACGATAATTAAACAACCAATTACTTTACTGACCATATGAAAATCAGAAAGTTTTATGCAAAAATGGTGGAAAATTCCACTCTCGCGGACGACGACGCGATACGTGTTTACCGGATGCAAGCCAGACACATTCTGCCTCGATCGATGCCGGTCAGTGCTGCAGCAGCTGCACACTGGGCGTGTGGGTGCGCGCGCACTCGCGTGAAGCCAGATGCAATAATATTAATATTAATAATTAGTTTAAGATACTACAGCTATTTCAAACAATACTAAAATTAAACTTAAACACGTAAAACCATATAACTAATTTTTCAAAGTAACAGAAACAGTTATTTCCATTTATTTATTGACTTATTTAAATAGAGTCAGGGCGGGTTAACCGTTCTATTCCCATGTGCAGCGGGTTGCTACCTCAAGGAGTTGATAATTTCTAATTTCTCTCATTTAAAACATATTAGTTTTAAACATACCGGCCACCTTAGGGTCTCCCTAAAGACAAACTTAGGCGTTGGCAATCTCTGTCTGAGCAGAGTTGGTTTGATCTTCGTCAAGTTGAACCACTTCACTTTGTGGCCAACACGAGTAAGGTTGTTGTAACCACTCTGGTCCATTTATCCAGAGAGTACATGTCTTGAAACTTAGAGGACTGAGACCTCTAGAACCCACGTCGGCCGCATTGTGTTCCGACGTTACATGACGCCAGTGTTCACTCGGAAAATTTGTCTGTATTTGAGCGACTCGATTACCCACAAATGTTTTCAGAGTGTGTGGTTCCTTGCGCAACCAAGCAAGAACTATCATAGAGTCCGAGAAGCAATGTACAGCCTCCGGTTGTTTTGGAATATTTTCGAGAATATTCTCGAGAAGTTTGGCGAGAAGATGCGCCGCACATAATTCCAAACGAGGTATAGTAATTTTTTTCAAAGGCGCTACACGCGTCTTTGCACAGAGCAATTGAACCACTGGTTTATCGTTTAGATAACTTCTGACATAGACAACGGCACAGTAGCCTCTCTCGGAGGCATCCGCAAATCCGATAAGATCGAATTTAGAACCCAAACAAGCTAACCTTGGTATCGAATAGTTGGATATACAATCGATCTCGTTCAGAAACAAGTTCCACTCTGAGACAATATGAGCGGGAGGTTCTTCATCCCATTCTACCTTTGATTTCCAAAGCTCTTGCATGATGAGTTTAAGAAACATCACCAATGGGGACATAATGCCTAATGGATCATAGATCCTTGCAATGCAGGACAAAATGTTTCTTTTGGTGCACAAATCGTCGGGTTTTGAGACCGTATACTCGTAGCAGTCGGACTTGCAAACCCATTTGACACCTAACAATTTCACTGACTCGTCGTCATTGAAGTGGACATCTTTCACTGCGCGTGCATTGTCTGGTAGTTCCTCCAGTATTGTTTGAGAATTACTGGCCCATTTTCGGAGGGTGAATCCTCCCCTTTCGAATATATCCGTGAGTTCACGGCGCAGTGTCAGTGCTGACTGAATATCTTCAGCTCCGGTCACAACATCGTCCATATAGACATCATTTTGCAGGACTTTAGCTGCTAAGGGATATTGATTCCCTTCGTCTTGAGCCAACTGCTCAACTGTACGCAACGCCAAGAACGGCGAACAATTCAAACCAAAGCAGATAGTGTTGAATTGGTACACAATAGGATGTGTGGCATCCGCAGGTTTCCAAATGAACCTTAGAAATCGTTGATGCTCGCGTACAACTCTAATTTGTAGGAACATCTGTTTTAAATCCCCCGTAATTAAAATAGGATAAAATCTATTTCGCAAATGAAGAGTGAAGATACTCTTCTGTAGTACCGGACCAGGATACAAGTAGTCATTAATCGACTTTCCATTAGACGATGGCTTTGAAGCATTGAACACAATGCGTACCGGTGTCGTCGCACTATCAGGTTTAACCACGGCATGGTGTGGAATATAGTACGAATCCTGATTATTCAAATTGGGTTGCACATCAAGTCTAGTGACGTAACCCTTTTGCAAATATTCTTCGAATATTGCATCATAAGCCTTGAGTAACTCTGGGCTTTTACTCAAGCGAGTCAGCTGTGCGTGACAAATGGACAAAGCTTTCTTATATGAATTGCCTAGTACTGGTGGGTACTGTTTAAAAGGTAAAGAAACCGTGTATTTTCCCTCGGAGTCTCTTTGGGTAGTATTGACAAAATGGTCCTCCACCATTTTATCCTCCGGTTTAGTGACAACCGATGGAGTTGGAACATTTTCCAATTCCCAAAATTTTGACAATAGTTCGTGGGTATCTTCTTGTGTGTATGTATGATACGACACCACAGCATTGCTTGTTTGCTTGCTGGTATATTCTCCCATAACCACCCAACCAAAGATTGTTTTGATGGCGGTGAGTGTGCCATCGACTCCTTTCTTAACTCCGTTACGAATGACTTGACCCCAAATGTCAGCTCCTAACAGCATGTCTATTCGTTGAGATTTATAGCATTCGGGATCCGAAAGTTGGATATTCCCAAATTGATTAATGGTATCCCGAGATATTGGATAATCTGGGATTCTGCCTGTAATGTTGTCGATTACAATGCAACTCAAATCGAGAACTGGAGTTTCTCTACGACATGGTTTGATTTTGGTATGTATAATACCACTAGTATCCTTGACGTGGGTGTCACTGATTGACATAATCTTTGTTTGACACGCTTCAATAGACAGATTTAAATTGTGGACACAACGACTTGTGATGTAGGATTTCTGCGATCCTGTATCCAATAAGGCACGTACAACATGTACCTTTCCTGCACTGTCAAATATATGCAGTTTTGCAGTGGGCAGTAATACCGAAGTATGTTTTCTGTGTTGACTTAGTGAATAAGTCCTAGCAGACATTGACGTAGTAGTTTCAGAATTACTACTACTGGCTTGAGAGTTTGCATCACTCTTGGGTGATGACGGACGATTTTTTTGCACAGATTGTTTATCACGCTTGGGTGATAACGACTTGTTCGACCTTTCACCAAAATGCAGCAGCGTATGGTGAGTTTTGTTACACGTTCTGCATGTGGCTGTACTAGGACAGTTCGGGCGTATGTGACCCATTCTAAGACAGTTGATGCACAACTTGTGTTTAATTGCAGCATCATGTCTTCCTTTAGGTTTAAGAACTATAAACCCTTCACACTGACTGATGTAGTGAGATTTTCTGCAATACGGACAATTCGTATTAGTTGCCAATGTCATCGCTCGGGATGCTGGCTTGTGCCTTTTGATTGGCTCGTGAGTTTTGACAGATTTGTCTGGTTCAACCTCTAAGCTTGAAACTTGCTTAGTCAAGAACGCAATTAACTCCACATGAGTGGGCTTGGAGTCAGAATCCAATGTTAGTTCCCACTGTCGTCTAGTAGCTGAATCTAGCTTACGACAAATCATGTTTTCCAAAATGACCCCACATGAGTCAACATCAACCTCTAAATTTTTCAGAGCAGCGATGTTTTCGCGTGCCGTGTTCAACAACGATTTTAGTGTAGGAGCGTCTGCCTGCTTGACCTTTTGCACATCTTGGAGTGCATTCAGATGTACCGACCTCAACAACCTAGGACGATAATATTCATCTGTGATGGCGTTCCATGCAATATCAAAACTATCAGCTTTGACGGGGATATTTGTAATAAGCCTAGCGGCTTCCCCTTTTAAAGATAACTTGAGATATTGAAGTCGTTCAATATCTGACAAACTGTCCCGATTTATCACCAACTGTGTGAATAAATCGTAAAAATTCATAAAAGTTGTTTTCTCCCCATCGAATGTTGGGAGATTCAATTTAGGCAAGCTAGGTTGCATATATCGCAAAGATTGTGCTGATTGAATCGAATGTGATTCTGATTTAGCTCTGTCGGACCCTGCCTGTGATCCGGTGTCTCCATTGAACATAAGTTTGTAATTGACACGTATGTCGCAAATGAGTTCGTTTATTTCATTAAACAACTTCTTAACTCGGGAAATTTCTGCCAATATATCCTCGTCGGGATTTTTGGTTTGTTTTAACTTTGAAGAATATTCACAATAAGTACGATTGAATTCTTGTTCCCAAGCTGCGAGAGACGGAAAAGTTACTTCAAATTTCACTTTACTTTTTTCATCAGTCTCTGAAGAATAGACTGATAGACGACGAATATGTTCTGTCACAACCTCTAATTGTTCGAGTAGTAGTTTAGCCATTTTAGTGTGTGTTATTAAATGCAATTACTAATACCAAAGTAACTAGAAACAATAATTATCTCCGAATACCGCCAAATCCGGCTCGAAGGACCAAATGTTGCGTCCCTCCGGTGCGAAGGACTAAGTAATAAGGACCTAATGGCTCGAAGGACCAAATGTTCAAACCCTAAACCAGCGAATCCGGTCTAGAAGAACCAAAATGTTTTGATCCTGCTCGCAAGCCCAAATGCGATGTCTCTAGATCAGCGAATCCGGTCTAGAAGCACCAACAATGTGTTTGATGTTAAATTCAATGAATAAAACAAAACTATATGTAAACCAAAATAATTACAACCTTCGATAGCTGGTTCACATCACTGGACTTGGCCAATAAACGGGATAATATTAATTTGTGAAATGTACTAATTAAAACGAACGAAGGACCAGTTAGTTTGACGAACTAACAAACGTGCTAAATATAATTGCAACAAAATAACAAACAACTGAAAACCAATTCTGAGAAATATGTGATAGCGTATTGAATACAAGTGACATAAACAATAATAAACCAAAGATAAACAAATACGATATTTGTATAAATTAACCAAATCATTTCATAAGTGTATGAACAAACAAATGTAGTTAAACAATATTAAGAACTCTAAATGAACTTAATAACAACCAACTAGACTGCAAAACTTGTTGCATTGAATGTACCTAGTCGACAATAACAGCAGATGCGCTGTGAATGACGTCACTCGAAGGTGGACGTGTGTAAACAAGTTTACAAAGAAATAATAATAATTTCACCCAAGGAAATATGAATCAAATCCCTAACAATTGATTCCTGAGATGTGTCTATTAGCTGCATAAAATGGCGCCGGAAAGTATTCGCGGACTATAAAGTACCAAATTAAATGAAAACCGAACGATACTCCTTGAATTAGTCGTGTTAGGCTAATCAAGCTACGCGTACGATAATTAAACAACCAATTACTTTACTGACCATATGAAAATCAGAAAGTTTTATGCAAAAATGGTGGAAAATTCCACTCTCGCGGACGACGACGCGATACGTGTTTACCGGATGCAAGCCAGACACATTCTGCCTCGATCGATGCCGGTCAGTGCTGCAGCAGCTGCACACTGGGCGTGTGGGTGCGCGCGCACTCGCGTGAAGCCAGATGCAATAATATTAATATTAATAATTAGTTTAAGATACTACAGCTATTTCAAACAATACTAAAATTAAACTTAAACACGTAAAACCATATAACTAATTTTTCAAAGTAACAGAAACAGTTATTTCCATTTATTTATTGACTTATTTAAATAGAGTCAGGGCGGGTTAACCGTTCTATTCCCATGTGCAGCGGGTTGCTACCTCAAGGAGTTGATAATTTCTAATTTCTCTCATTTAAAACATATTAGTTTTAAACATAATCCATTTGATAATCGATATTTATATATATTCTTTACTCAATAAAGAAATAATAATTAAAATAATAATGTCAATATTTTTTTGCAAAATGACATTACAATGACAATCTAATTTAAAATAATAGTTACTAACTTTTCTAAAAAAAATTGCTAAAGTAACGGTATGAGGACGTTTATAACGATATTACTTAGAGAATACGATTTTTACAAATTGTCGTTAAGGATCAAATCGTTACATTTATAAATAACGATAGTTGTTATATAACGATATTTTTACAGAATAAGCCTGTGTATATGGTTTAGGAAAAAAATAATCTTAACCTTGACAAATGAACTATTTTTTGTATACCTACGTAAACCCAATGATTCATTATCTGCTATCAAACGTTAATAATTACGAAACTTATAACAGGCTGATTATTTTTTATAACCATTAATTTCATTTTAATCATAAAATATCTAAAACTAAAATTATCATTCAATGTTATCTACATTTTTTTTTTCTGTTCATTTGTAAAATTTGTTGTATTTGTATTTCAGATGCCAATCCAATAATTGCACATGAATGGGAAAAAGTAAAACCACACTTTATTAACAAACAAGTAGAGTTAGCTTGTGGGCTGACTGTTGGAGAATACATAAATAAAATATTAAACGTTGTTCCTTTTAATCAAGTATTTCCCAAATAATATGTTTATTTATTAATTTAATGGGTAAATCAGTTATTAAGAACATTTGTTTATTTAAAATAATAGTATGCATTCAGGCATTCTGCTTCTGTCTAATGATCCTCTGTTTTTAAACCAGTGTTAAATATAACTTCAATTTATTCCTCTTAGGCCTGGTATTTTCATCTCTAGAATGAAAAATGTAGCATCTACAGCTAAAATTGAGTTACTATTGGGATCTCGGAAATTATGAACTACGGTCTTAGATTTTTCGTTATTTTTCATAAAATTTCTTATTTTTGTCAAAATAAATATTTATTCAGTTTTTTTTAAGTAGTATATTATTTTACTTAAGTATCTTATTCCATAACTACCCTGCTTCATAATTTAATTTTGATTCCATATTTTTAATTTAACGTATAGGTATGGGTATCTCTACCCGGAAATTAGCTATTTCTACTCCGGCGGCGTAAAAATTAGCTTATTTCTACTCCGCCGGCGTAGAAATTTCCAGCGGTGTAGAAATGAAACTTCTACCTTGTGAATCAAGTCACAAAAAGTGTCATTTCTACGACGTTTGAAAAAAAATAATATACAGGATGAGTTTTGAAATGACCGTCCTCGATATCTCCCTTGTCGTTAGAAATAGAATATAAATTTATTAACAGAATTTATTCATCTACTCAAGGCGTATAACGTAGAATTATTTTCACATATCCTGTATATGTATTGCATTATGGCTCGGCGAGAATTGTTTATCTTTTTTTAAATGGAACATCTATGTATTTTCATATATTTTTAATTGTATTTTATTCACTTATACGTACATATAATTTCTTTTCTAATTTTCCTCGGCGTTGTCAAGTTATTCCGTTTTTTCTTTAAAAATGACCTAATACACGCATTGCTTTATAAAGGCGTACTAAAGTTATTTTAATAGTAAAAATTAAGAGAATTTTTTTTTGTACAACTATAACTATACTCTATGTCCTCATATATTTAAAAAAATATATAATTATACAGGGTGTTAAATAAAGCGAAATTACTCAATTTCAAATGACTATAACTCATAATTTTCAAATAGAACACTCTATATTTTATTATTTAGTTGGGTTTCTTTTTATGTTATCTTTCTATGTTATTAAGGGTATTCTGTGCCTAAAACCAATAATTTCGGAGTTATTCACCATTTTGTCTAAATTTATTTAAATTAATCTAGTATGCTATGGAAATTGTGTTTTTATTAAGAAATAATTGCAATAATGAACAGTAGTTTGCATTAGCCTAGTAAATAAAACTGTTTATTATTAATATTAGTGCGATTAGGTAATAATAATTTATTCATATGAATTTTTCGCAAGAAGAACTATCAATACCTAATCGCACAACCCCCGGTTTTATAAAGAGCGGATTAAATTTATTATCATAATAAATTTATTCAAATTAACAAATTCGAGTCAATCTTAATCATTTTATGGCAATTACTGTCAAAAGTTCGACCGTCATTTGAAGAAATAAATGTTATTTAATCGGCCATTGGGAAAATCACTAATATTATAGATATTAAACAAAATAGTAATTTCATGGAAAATAACGAAAAATTTAAGAGCCTTGTTTTAAAAAATGCCAAATTTCTAGTATGCTTAAAAATGATTTTTTGAAAATGTTTATTTGAATACAAACTATGTTCTACTTTAAAATAATATTTTGATAAATTTATGTGTATTAAAATTTGACATTTTTCAAAACATGGTTTTCAAACAAGTCTTGTGGTACTAGTCAATTAATAATAACTCTTATACCACTGGAAAGTGAAATAAATATTAATTTCTTTTTTAATCAGGGTAAAAAATAATTCCTGAATGTTCAGTCAAAAACATTATTTTCGGCCTCAACCGGTTTCGGCACCAACTATGCTTTCTCAGGAGCTGTGATAAATTTAGAAATTAACAAAAATTATGAAAATAACAGGTCATCACTTACGTGAAAATTTACATATAATTACAATAATATGAAAATAAATCTATTATAAACACATCACAATAAGCGTCAACGGATAAAAGATAATAAATAAAATTATTGATGCCAATAGATACTTCGTTTTAGAAAAATTTTAAGAAAAAATATAAATGTAAATTATTGCTACCTACGGATATTTTTAACTATAACACGATCTTTTTTTGGAATCGTCATATTCTTCCCAGCACGTCTGCAGAAACCAACCCCTTATGATATGACAGGTTCAAGAAATTTCCAAACACATCTTAACGTATATGAACTAAATAGTGATAGGGGTTCATAACTATTAATTAAATCTTAAAATTTAATTTCAAATTAGCCCACCCAGTTTGTTTTTTAATTTCCAATGTGTGATACTAACACGCACGACACCAGCGGGTTCATTAGAAAACACTAACTAGTGATAGGGCACATATTAATTAAAAATTAAAATTTTATTTAAAGTTAGCCCACCATGAGTTTTTTCTTAATTTCTAGTGTATGGTAAGTAATAGTACTAACGAAACTAGAGGGTTTATTAGATAGCATTAACGATGCACTAACTAGTGACAGGGTACAAATTAATTAAATCTTAAAATTTTATTTAAAGTTGGCACACCCAGAGTTTTTTCGAAACTGTTCATTAGAAAGTACTAACAAATCACTAATTAGTGATAGGGTACATATTAATTAAATCTTAAATTTTAATTTGAAGTTGGTCCATCCAAAGTTTTTTCGTAATTTCTAGTATATGGTAATAGCACTAACGAAACTATAGAGTTCATTAGAAAGCATTAACGGTGCACTAACTAGTGTCAGGGTACTCGTACATATTAATTAAATCTTAAAATTTAATTTGAAGTTGGCCCACCCAGAGATTTTTCTTAATATCTCGTGTATGGTAATAGCACGAATGAAACTGTTGGTTTCATTAGAAAGTATTGGAAATAGGCACTCGAACAGCTACTAGATTTAACTAACAAAATGGAAACCATAATAACGCAACGATAGTTGATTATGACATGTTATGATACGAAAGAAAAATAAATATATGTGTCAATATAAAACATTATTTTATTTGTGTATTATCCTTTGAATCCACTGCTATTATTACAAAAGAAAGCACTAACGATGCACTAACTATTGATAAGGTATATATTAATTAAATCTTAACATTTAATTTGTAGTTGGCACACCCAATGTTTTTCCTTAATTTCTAGTGCAGAGTGGGTTCCGCTTCATTTGGCATACATTTTTCCACTCACTTCAATCATTCCTCGCAGACCGAATATGTGCTCGCAAAATAAACTTGTCATGTTCATCCGTGAATACCATCTAACGTAACGATTTGAATAAATATGTTTTATTTTAAAATATAAAACAAACTGTATGTCAAAAAACTCAAAAATACGTAACGTCGTTGACTTTTCCAAATGTAGGTAATATAATTTGATAATATCGGTAAATTGATGCTATTTTTGCCGTAGACTATTTCACTCATAAATTTATAAGCCAATCCAAATTCAACATTCTACCTAGTTACCAAGTTTCATTTCGACAAGACAACGTCACAGAAATTTTTTCGCACCCTTTAAGCCAATAAGATGTATTATACAAGTAAGTGAGTTTTGATAAGTGAATTTTTTTTGACGTTTTAGAAACATATTGTTTACATGCCTGTCAAAGTGTGTATATTTTCAGTGTCATCAGTTTTTATTAAAAACGAGTCGATTCGGACAGGAATCTATTTAAAATGTTGAAAAACCATACTTAAATATAACACCTCGAAACAATAAAAATTAGAAGATTTTTGTCAAGAAAATAAATATATAAATGATTACCTGATTTTTATTTTGGAAATAGTCATCCGAATACCATTCGTGGTTAAATTTTATCCTGGAAAAATTTTCCAATTGCTTTACTCGAGCCTGTTGCCAATTTATCTCGCGACATTGATCAAAAATCACTCGTTTGACAACTCGCGATTTTTTTGTCAATGCCACTCAATAAATTGCTAGACAACCAGCTCTCGTAACAATCTGAAAAATTTTCCGGCAAATTTTTACCACTTATGATATTATTAGTACATTCCGTAACTTAACCGCGGTGACCAAGGTTCTGGTTATGCGTTCCGTAATGTAACCAAAACATAATTTCAGGATCGCGGTTCAATTTCGGAATGTGGTTCCTGAAAGTTTTGGTTACTTTTTCGTGGCCACGACGGCTACAATTTTTTTTGTGGTTTTTGGGGTCATATTCTTATTTCTTATAATATAATAAATAATATTGTATAAACATATAATTACTATACACTATGTACTGATATGTATAATGTTTACGTTAGTACAGCGTTAGTATAAGGATAGACAAAAATTATATTGTCACTTATTTCAAATGACGCGGTGGTTCCCTGCTTTACCGACACAAATTAACCAAGATGTTCCGAATCACAACCACTTTTCAGTGACCATAACCTGATCACTTGAACCATAATCACGGTCGTGGTTAAGTTACGGAATATACTATATATAAGAGAAAATTTTAATCATAATCAGAACTTTTCGTGTGACGTGAGCTTCATTCATTCTGGATCACTCTGTATATGGTAATAACACTAGCGAAACTGTTGGTTTTATTAGAATGCACTAACTAATGATATGGTACATTTCAAGTAAATATTAAATTTTAATTTGAAGTTGGCCCACCCATAATTTTTATAATTTACTCAATAATACGATGTTCACTAACGTTTATTTATAATGTACTAAAAAGCACTAACGATGCACTAACGAATAAGATAAAAAAAACGTTGGTGCTATACATTGAGCGGGGCTAACTTTAGGCGGGTACCTTATTGCTGTGTGTACTTGAAAAATTGTCTTTGTAATTAAAGTACGTGGGAGTCTCTTCTTTTGGTGCATATTATATCGGCGGCAAACACTGAAATCCATCAAACCCGGCAGTGCCTAGTTGGTATAGGGAATGCCGGCGAACAGTGGAATAGTCGAACTCAGAGTCCAACAGAATTAATTTTTGTTTAACATTAAATTCCAGCCCCTCCTTCATTACAGTTAAACCACGGTGATTAGCTTCCGTCCCGGCAGATCGCTAGTGTAGCGGTTAGGGTTTCTGATCATTCCACTGTCAACTAGCAGGGCCGGTCCGAGCTATAGGCGCACTACGCAGTCGCCTAGGGCGCCAAAATGTAGGGGCGCCTCAACCAACATTACGATACGTCTTAAATACGTATTATTGTTTATTTTTAATCGTGGCGAAATTTTAAATAAAAGGTTGAAAATGTGCTGATTTGTTCAAAATATTAGCTTATACTTTTTTGAACAAAAAATAACATCCTTCAATTTTGTTGTCTTATAAAATTTCGATACGAGCTACTGTTTTCGAAAAAATGAAGAAAATCTAAAATAGATTCCCGCCTAACATCGACTTTTGATATGTTAATAGAGTATCTATTATTCTGTACAGGATTTCGTTAAAAAAGCTTTTGTTGCAATTTTTTAATGTTGGTAGTATTTTTCCAATAATAAATTAAATCTTTGCTCATCAATGATCCAAGAACGACTTGCGAACTTGTTATTAATTTCAATCGAAGATGATAAACAATAATAATAATAATAATAATAATAATATATTTATTGCCCAACGGTAATACCATTTACAGGACAAAATTACATAAAACAGAGATAAATTAACATATTGAATTGGAATAACAATAATAAGAAACATAAATTAGTTAAAAATATGTAAAGACAAATGATTAGTACTGTTACAACAAATAAAGATTGGTGAATATTTTAAGATATCAGTGCGTGGTATAGGTAGATGGAACATCTTTGAATGCCTGGACATGAAATGGCACACGGGAGAGGAGGAATTGGGCATCCACTTTGTTGTGCAGCAATCCACAAAGAAATCTTGCGTACGATAATTATCTTCTTTCGGCTAAAGACGGCATGGACTGACGTTGTAGCAGGGATGCCTGGTCTGAACCTCTTTCTGGATATACCTTATCTATTTTAAATGAAAGATATTTCAAAAACCTACGATGTACTTCAGCTGTACGATCAGCTTATTGAATTTCAATTCTATATTACGACAAAAAATAAACAGTTAATACACTTTAAATCACTGCTGGCACTATAACTAAAACCATAAACTGTTACAAATTGAAATACCAAATAATTGAAGATGTTAAAGCTTACGTTCAATGACATGTGTGATGACTTATGTGTATGTGACTTTACAATACAAAATATTGCAAAATGTTTTGAACTCAAATGTGATTTAATCAATATTTTGGAAATTTAAGCACTGTCGCGCCTCTACAGTATAAAAGTGGATTAAATTCTATGTAAAATTACGAATAATTAAATGTACTATTGCCAAACAAATAAAAAGATTAATAATGACAAGTTTGAACGAAGTAATAAGAATACAAAATAAAATATGCAACTTACAGCGTTTAAAACAAATAAGAGTTAAATCCAGTATAGCCTCCTTATAAAACAGGAATAGTTTATCACGAGCTTAACCCACGAATGTATAATAATAAACATTGAATAAGACTTAACTCGAGAATAAACTCTGATATGTTAACATAGGGTTAAAAGATATTCTCGGAATATTCTCAAAATACCTAATCTGGAAAATGTAAAAGTTAGATTTTTTTAAATAAAAAATAGGAAAAAACGTATCACTCACGGCCAAAAAAATATTAATCACGCTCGCTCACTCACGACACATTTTTAGTCCCTCACGCTCACGTTTAGTCACTACTCTAAATTTAAAATATATTCACGTTCACGCATGTCACAACGTAACCCACCGTGACCCGCAAAATTCACGACCCGCGCCCACCTCTATTCCATATTTTGTGAAATACTAACCATTAAACATTTTCAAATTTTGTGTGAAATATTTCCTCATAATTTATGATTATGTATTTACGTTCTTTCAAATTGTCCCGACCGACGCCAAATATTACATGGCACAAAATTGACCCCTGTGGTGCACTCTCCACACCAGCAATGAGTGCCCGTGAGGTGACGCCAGGTAAGCGCCCGCACGATGCAAATATTTCATCATTACCGCATCTGTGTACAAAGCAGATTGGCACACCCAGCCGTGATATATTTATTTTATTTAAATATTACCATTGACTTTCTGAATGTGAATGTGAACCCTGTGGCTTTCATGTTTGTGTTGTTAATTCTACATGTATAAGAGCATAAGAAATAACAAATGACGATATTACCCCTACATAAAGCCACGTAATTAAGACTAATTATCATTTTTCTAACTTGTTACACATAGCTAGGGATTTAGTTTTATTGAATATGGATGTTTAATTAGTGTTCACTATAGATCAAAGTTAACAATCATTTCTGCTTTTGCTGTTGCTACAATTTAAATTCTTAAAAATTAAAATTATTTATTTTCTTATGAATTTACAACAAATAATAATTAAATTTTATAAATAATAGAAAATTTAATTTTTACTCTTTACAATGTGAACTTGTTTCTACCAAATTCAGTCAAATAAATCAATAAAAAATATCGCAAAATATAAGCTTTTTTGCGTTCCTCTAATTTTGTATGTGTAGACACCATATTGAAAAGTTACGCCATTGAAAACAGATTTTTTTAGCTTTTCAACTATGTTACTTATCTATGGTCATTTGTTTCAAACATCGAAATTACTGTAATTTTTAAAATTATAGGTTAAATACCATTGTTTTTGCCATGAAACAAATGAAATTAGTAGTCAGTTCTGTTAATTGTTTATTTTATTCATTTTCATTAATATTTTTAACATACTTAAGCATTGAAACATTTTTCAAATCTCGTTTGAAATATGTCATTGCCTTCTGTAACGTCCTTTTAAATGTAGTTATTAAAATTAATTGCTACACCGAAGACTTCATAAAAATTTACTAACTAAATTAGGAAATTAGTGTTGAAAATAACCAAATTATTTTCTTTAATTGTGTTTTGTATTTATTTCTTTACAACAACCATTGTCTTTAACCTTTAAATTTAATAATTGTTGTATATTTGCTGTTTGAAACAAATAAACGTCCATATAAAAAATAAAACTTCTGCATTGCAGCTCGAAATCCAACAGTGTTAAAAACATTTTGAACACCACGTTTATTTTCTTCTGAATGACCACCATTCAGAAGAAAATAAAAAAAAATATTAAAGGGATGCAAACCAAAATCTAGTATTATCGAATTTGGAAGTCATTTGCATTTTCCCCATATCTAATGTCCTCTGCATTTTTGTCAAATAACGATACACCATTAAATTGGTCTTCTAATAGGACAATTTTTGTCTAATTAGCCCCTGCAGGTTATGTTTTTTGGAAGACCCAGAATATTCACAACAATAGAAACAATAAAGCAATATCATATTCATTGTTTATATTTTTATTATAACAATCAACTTGCATATTAAATTTACAAATCAGAACTTCGTCAGCTGCCGAGCAACAAACACAATTTTTGCAGCGGTTCGTAATAAGTAAAACCCGGGTCGTTATATTATTACCTCCCGTCATACCGTAGGTAAGGGAGCTAATGTAACCGTGCCAAAAATTCAATGGTGAGTTTTCAGTAAATAAGCACGAATTAGGGTCCCTATAACACGTTTTTACTACTTTTACGATGACATCTGGGTGTGTATGTGAGTGTGTGTGTGTGTGTGTGTGTGCGCGCGTTTGTGTGTGTGTGCGGGCGCGTTCGCGTATGCGTGTGTGTGCATGCGTGCGTGCGCGCGCGCGCCTGTGTGTGTGTGACGAATTTTCGTGCACGATAACTCTCATAAAAAACTTCCAAATATTTCTATTTTCCGTATTTAAGCTTTCTGCATTCATGTAGAGAGTTGATTAGATTTTGGGTAAAATTGGATAACCGGAAATGACTGTTTACTTGAAGCCCATAACAATTTTTAATGAAAAACTATATTAAAATATAATCCCAAACCTTTTCAATTTTAGTATTTAAAACTTCGATATCAAGGGGAACAACATATTAGATTTTGGCTAAAATTAATAAACCAGAAGTGACACTTTACTTAAAGCTCTTAACAGATTTTAGTGAAAAATATATTATGATATATTCCAAAACTTTTCAAACTGGGTATTTAAGATTTTTATATTAATGAGAAGGACATGTTAGATTTTTTCTAAAATTTATAAACCAGAAGTGATACTTTACTTGAAGCTCTCAACAGATTTTCGTAAAATATATGATGATATATTCCAAAACTTTTAAAATTTCGTATTTAAAATTTTTATATTAATGAGAACATGTTAGATTTTTTTCTAAAATTGATAAACCGGAAGTGATACTTTACTTCAAGCTCTGAACAAATGTTCGTGAAAAATATAATTGGATATATAGCAAAACTTGTGAAATTTAGTATTTCAAACTTTTATGTAACGGGAAGCAACATATTAGATTTTGGCTAAAATTGATAAACCGGAAGTGATACTTTACTTGAAGCTCTGAATAGATTTTTTCTTCAATACTAAATTTAAAAAGGGTTGGAATATATCAATATATTTTTCACAAAAATCTGCTCTGAGCTTCAAGTAAAGTATGACTTCCGGGTAATCAATTTTAGCGAAAATCTAATATGTTGTTCCCCTTGATATGAAAGTCGTAAATACTAAAATTGAAAAGTTTTGGATTTTATTGTAATATAGTTTTTCATTAAAAACTGTTATGGGCTTCAAGTAAAGTACTATTTCCGGTTACCCAATTTTACCCAAAATCTAATTAACTCTTTATATGAATTCAGAAAGCTTAAATACGGAATATAGAGATTTTTCAAAGTTTGATATAAGAATTATCGTGGACGAAAAAATCATCACACACAGACATCATAGTAAAAAATCTGATGTGGCCAGCACATTACCTTCAGTCAGTTCACGGATCACCTCAACTACAGATAGGACACACAATGTATTTTTCGAAATACGAAATAGTGACATCTACAGATTGCTTCCATGAACTAACGCACACTGTGATGGCTTGGTCGGCTTGGTAGTCTGTGACATAGGTGACATTTCATTGTACTCGTATACGTAGATTAAAATTTTGAATATTGAAAATAAAAGAGATAATAAGAGAATTGAATATAGATACATACATATATTTTAAATAATCACAAAACAATAACTATACATTCATTTCTAAATAAATTTAAAATTACTTGTCACATAGACATACACTTCTATTTTAATATTTGTCTATATGTAAGAAAAGGGTATTGGAAATGTATGACATTTCATCATTAAATATAAAAGTAAACGTCTATCTGCTTCTTTGCACTGCACTTTATATCAAACAGCACAACGAATGTTCATCAGCTTATTGAATTTTAAGTCTATATTACGTCAAAAATAAAACAGTTAATACACTTGCAAACTGAAGATTCACGAAATAAATCACTACTGGCACTGTAACTAAAACCATAAACATACAAATTGAATTACCAAATAATTAAAGATGTTAAATTGTACGTTCAATGACATGTGTGATGACTTATGTGACTTTACAATACAAAATATTGCAAAATGTTTTGAACTCAAAGGTGACTTAATCCATTTTTTCAAAATTTAAGCCCTCCCGCGCCTCTACAGTTTGCTTCCTGGTACTATGATAGTGTTTTGGCACATTCATTTAGCTGTCCGGTGCTTGAGTCAGTTATATGAGGTATTTACGAAAATTCTACCGGTGAACTGTTACCGGTAAACAGCTTTTTATCAGGTTATAGCTACCGAAATCGATATTTTAAGAACGCAAGTAGTAAACAGGGTAGATCCATAACCTATGAAAAAATTTGAAAATTTAAAACAGGTTAGAAATTTGACGTAGGGCCGGTATTTCCATCTTCGGATAAAGTGCTGGATAACTTATCTGTCGGATAAATGAACAATATAGCATCAAAAAATGACATTCAATATAATTTACTTCATTTATGCTTTTATTTCGATGCGATATTTTATCATTTATCTGACGGCTAGTTATCCTGAACTTTATCCGGAGATGGAAATACCGGCCCGTAGTTAACAAACTGAGCAGAGTCCTACTTTGAACACATTTCCACTTTTACCGCGCAAGCTTCGCTTTGTATCACTACCTTTTTTTGAGATTAGATTCTTCATGAATCCGGTAGATGGATCTGGTAGATATTGAGCAATTTTCGAACACGGTAACTTTTTACCACTCGTGTTTTCAAACACAGTCAGTAGATGCGGTATCTACCGGTAGAATTTTCATAAATGCGTATGTATTTTCTATAAAATCCATACATAAAGTTCCTTGCAAAAGATTCTAAATTTCTTGTATGTACATTACCTTTCGACAGTATGTAAAAAGATACTACCACAAATATATTACGAATATGTCAATTGCACTTCACACTGACATCTTTCAATCAGAATTTTCTTAATATAGTAGCTGTTTCTAGCACAGCTGGCTAATTTATGAAATTTAATTTCTTTATAATTTTATAACTCTATATCCATTTAATATGAAGTCAAATCATATAGAGAATACAATGTTCTTTAATATATATATATATATATATATATATATATATATATATATATATATATATATATATATATATAACATTAAATGTGAAAAAATGATATTTAACATCGTTTTTTCAAAAAATCTTTTAAAATCTTCAAATGAGGGTACTTCCGGTTGACAAATTATAACCAAAATCTAATCAGCTCTTCATATGGTTGAAACGAAGAGGAATACGAAAGAATTATAATTTTTGGAATTGTAGTATTAGAGTTATCGTAGACGATATTTTTGTTACACACACACACACACACACACACACACACACACATACACACACACACACACACACACACACACACACACACACACACACATACACACACACACACACACACACACACACACACACACACACACACACACATCCACACATCCACACAACACACACACACACACACACATACACACACACACACACACACACACACACACACACACACGCACGCACACACACACGCACATATAGACATCATCGTAAAAATAGTAAAATCGTATTCTAGGGACCCTAAAACATGCTTATTCATTAAAAACTCATCATCGAATTTTTTGACCAAAGACAATACCTTCCTTACCTAAAGGTGAGGGAAGGTAAAAACAGTAAACACGTGTTGTGCTTATTCAGTGAAAACTCTACCGAATTTTTGGACCGAAAATATTACCTCTCACCTTCGGTATAACATAAGGTAGAAACAAGTATAAAGATTCGAGTTTTGTGCGTTAGGTATTGTTTTTGTCAGGATTAAAAAAAATAATTAAAAAGAGTTTAATTTTCCACTCGGAAGACATCGTGTATATCATCTAGGCTTCTGTCGGCGTGATAGCTAGGCCGTTGTACAAGTAATGGGCTCAATGTTAAAAAAATCTGATGTGGCCAGCACATAACCTGCCGTCAATTCCATGTTTAAAATAGCAATGAGCTTTAAGTAAACTATTATGTCCGATTGATCGTTTGTAAACAAAATCTAATTTGTTGTTCCAATAAATAGAAAAGTCTGTAATACGAAATTTTGAATTATATTTATTTTATTATGTTTTTCCTCGACAATCTGTTAAGAGCTCCAAATTAAGTACCACTTCCAGTTTACCATATAAGTATAGTCAAAATCTAATATGTTATTTCAAATTATACACGAGTTTTATATACCAAATTTGATAAGTTTTGGATCATATTTTAATATATATTTTCAAGAAAATCAGTTTATAGCTTTCTGTAAAGTACTACATCCGGTTTATCAATTTTAGAAAAAAATATAATACGTCGTTCTCATTAATAAAAAATCTGATGTGGCCAGCACATTACCTTCCGTCAGTTCTATGTATTTTGTACAAATTCCATACAGAAAGATCCTTGCTAAAGATTATATTTCTTGTACTTTACCTTCCGGCAGTTGCACGTATTTTATGCAAATTTCATACAGAAAATGTATAGCAAAAGATCCTATATTTCCAGTAAAATTATAAGATTCACTTGACTCTGACATCTTTCAATCAATATTTTCTTAATATAGTAGCTGTTTCCATAGCTATGGCTACTTTATGAAATTTAATTTCTTTATAATTTTTACCTTCCGTCACCTTTAGGTAAGGAAGGTATTGTCTTTGGTCAAAAAATTCGGTGGTGAGTATTTGATGAATAAGCACGTTTTAGGGTCCCTAGAATACGATTTTACTATTTTTACGATGATGTCTGTATGTGTGTGTGTGTGTATGTATGTGTGTGTGTGTGTGTGTGTGTGTGTGTGTGTGTGTGTGTGTGTGTGTCTGTGTGTGCCAAATTTTCTAATGCGATAACTCTAATACTACAATTCCAAAAATTATAATTCTTTCGTATTCCTCTTCGTTACAGCCATGTGAAGAGCTGATTAGATTTTGGTTATAATTGGTCAACCGGAAGTACCCTCATTTGAAGATTTTAACAGTTTTTCTTGAAAAAACGATGTTA
Source organism: Harpalus rubripes (assembly GCA_963082715.1). Lineage (NCBI taxonomy): Eukaryota > Metazoa > Arthropoda > Insecta > Coleoptera > Carabidae > Harpalus > Harpalus rubripes. Next base: position 17,880,729 of record OY720455.1, read on the forward strand.
AATATCATTTTTTCATATTTAATGTTATTATAAATATTAAAGAATTATTTATTCTCTATGCGATTTGAATGCACTTTAAACTTCATATTAAATGGACATAGAGTTAAAAAATTATAAAGAAATTAAATATCATATATATTAGTCAGCTTTGCTATAACTCTGGAAACAGCTGCTACATTAAGAAAATCCTAATTGAAAGGTGTCAGTGTCAAGTGCAGTTGACAGTATGTTTATGTTATAACTTTACTGGAAATGTAGGATCTTTTGTTAGAAACTTTCTGTATGGAATTTGTATAAAATACATGCAAGTATTCTACCCGTAGTTTCGATGGAACTAGGTTATTTATGCTACAATAAGACAAAATACACTGATATTTAGTGAATACAAGGTTTTGGAGGCACTCCGTGGTGCACTCGCCAGCGCAGCTAGAGTGCCGATTTGAACTATAGAAGTTACTGCAAAACACCTTAAAAACACGTAATTCGCTTAGAAAACGCATTTTCAAGTGAGTTGGAGTCATGTTTTGAGAAACAGTTTTTACATCAGATTTGAACGTTTCACGGTCTGAAGCGACGATTTTGTACGTAGACTTTGGAAATATATTCTACCTGTAGTTTCTATGGCACTTTGTTATTTAATGTACAAGAAATATAATCTTTTGCAAGGAGCTTTCTATATGACATTTATACAAAATACATAGAACTGACGGAAGGTAATGTGCTGGCCACATCAGATTTTTTAATTCTTTATCCATTTAATATTAAGTACAAAATGCTGTCAAATCGTATAGAGAATAAAATATTCTTTAATATTTATAATAACATTACATGTGAAAAAATGATATTTAACATAGTTTTTTCAAGAAAAACTGTTAAAATCTTCAATCTAATCAGCTCTTCACATGGATGTAACGAAGAAAAATACGAAAGAATTACAATTTTTAGAATTGTAGTATGGAAGTTATCGTAAACGAAAATTTTGTTACACACACACACACATACAGACACACACACATACATACACACACACATACAGACACACACACACACACATACATACACACACACCCACACCCTCACCCACACCCACACCCACGCCCACGCCCACGCCCACGCCCACGCCCACGTCCACACCCACACCCACACACACCCACACACCCACACACCCACACACCCACACACCCACACACACACACACACTCACACACACTCACACACACTCACACACACAC
>OY720455.1:17886960-17966960 GCA_963082715.1 Harpalus rubripes
TTATTATTAAATGTCACTTTTTGGTGTGAAAAAATCTTGAATTTAACTTCCAGTTTCGTGAGAAGCGAAATCATCATTGATTTCTTAAATGAAGTGGTATTCGTATAATTTTATATTTTCGAAAAGTATTTAAAGTTTTCTTTACACTAATGCGATTGCCAAATACTTGCATTTTCATTAGAAAAATAACGTAGTTATAATTTTTCAAAATTATGAAATTTGTAATAAACTACCTATACGTCTCCGCCTCAAATTAACAAAAAAAAATATCTAGTATGGCCAACACAATACCTCCCGCCATTTACAGCCCGAGTCACAAAAATTATTAAGTTAACCCTTATTTTTGGATTAGCGTATTTTACTCTAATTTATATAATATAGTCTAATCTAATCCAAGTAACTACCTTTTTTTAAACCCCTCAACAGGATTAAATCCCAATTACAGAGTGGGTTTGCATTCACACACATCCATGTCTTAGTGGGATTCGAACCCAGAGTCCCGAGGGCACTCATGACATGAGGCGCTGCTATAACCATTGAGTCACCGGAGCTATAATAAAATGAAGATTAAATTTTAAATACCGGAAGAGAAAAGAATTCACCCGTGGTATTCACTAATCTAAAAAAGAGGATTAGCTTAAACATTTTTGTGAATCGTTAATTTTTATTAATCTAAATACATACCTACATATTTAGTTATTCTGGAATCTCTATTGAATTCCTTTTCTAATGTTCTATTTACTTTTTTCTTTTTAAAACGTTACTAATATTATTTTGAAATGATTAGTTCTTTGATAGTGACATTTATCTGTCAGTTACATACATTTGAATAACTGCGTTTTGTTTTTTAAAGCGTAGGCTCTGGAATTTAAATTATAGATAATTTTATAAAATTATCCATAAAATATATAGAAAAAGTATTAATGTAAATCTATAGAAAATTTAATAATCTTTAATTTTTATAATGACATTAATCTCGAAAAAATAGCATTTCAAGGTATTTTTCGAAGAAAAACTAATTTGAGCTTCTAGTAAAGTACTATTTTTGGTTATCCGATTTTCACCAAAATCTAATGGACTAAAGTTCGAAATACAAGGTTTCAAAATTTTCTGAATGATAGTATTTGAATTAGAGTGGAGGATCCACACGCACATACACACACACACATCATCGTAAAAATGTTAAAATTGGATTTTAGGGACCTTAAAACGTGGTCATTTTCCAAAATCTCGATATGCGATTTTTAGCACGATCCCTATACCTCCCTTACCAAGGGTAGCGGGAGGTAAAAATAGCTTTTTATCTCTATATATTCATTTATTTTGTAAGCGGAAGTAATAATTTATGCAACAAAATGCAGTTCAAAGAACTCGACAGGTAATTCTAGAAATTTATACAGGAACATACATCTACGCTATGAATTAAATTCATTAAATATAAGCAAGCAAATATTAAATGATTTCTAAATCAACCTTAACCTTTGGCTGAAGATAGACTTTTTGCGTTCTACGGTGTATATAAATCAATTTATTACAGAAATTCATTTTAGTTTCGCAAACTACAAAAGAAGAAACGTATACAGCATTGCTAAAATGAAGCTAATAATTTTATTTGTAATTTTTTCAGTATGTTCTGCTTCGAAACCCGTTCGTAAGTACAACAATATAAATACTTTGCAACACACCACTTATTTATTTTTATAAAGAAAGATAAATACAAGGGCCACGCTAGAATTATTGAGAATAATACTTAATTCTTTTCAACAATAATACACACAATCATTCTTTCCTTTTTTTAAATCTCACAACCAATCTTCTTTTGAAATGCTTTCGAACTTAAAAACTTTCAAAGTTACCAAATTATTAATCATGAATCGAAAAATGCTCTGATCGTCAGATAACTATTTGTGAATTTATTGTACAATTATGAAATTGAGCATAAGCTCTAATTTAATTTTGGCAAAATAATTTCAAATGGCATAATAGTAAATTAAAGGTCGAATGTCATTATAATTCTGACATTCGTTCTTTACAATTATTGTCATTTTGTTTTGTGAGAAGGAAGCTCTGTGTCGTGAACCAACCCTTCGAACAAAATAATTGACAATTATGAAATGCGTTCTTTATACACTTTTTTTCTATTTTGCGCCTTTTGAGCCATTTTTAAATATAAGTCGTAGTTTCAAAATTTAGGGAATTTGGTGTTAATTGGTAATAGTAATTCAAACTCTAACCTTATTTTTGTAACTGCAACAACTATTTACGATATTTTCTATTTCTTTCTAACTTTATCACTATATTTCTTCCCTTCTTATAATTCTTCCTTTTAAATTCAAAGTTATAATAGTTATTTATGTATTAATGGCATAATCAAAAGATTGTAGCACGGGGGAATGTTTAAAGCTTGATGCGTAGCGGGGAGCTTTAATTTTCCCGAGTGCTATAATCTTGATTATGCCCGTGGTACATACAACGTTTTATTTTATTTTGGTTCTCGAAATTCTACGATTCAATGAGTATATATTCGGTATCGTTGTGCTGGCGTTGTGAATTTTAAGTATGCTGTGGTTTCTAGCTATATTATTTGTTTATAACAAATTTTAATTTAGTGTTAAATGAAAATAGAAGATATCGATTATTCAAAAGAAATATCTGATGAATTTGACGCTGCCCAGGGCAGGTTGGTTCCAGAGAAGTGAAAAGACGTATGCGAGAAAGGATACGAATAGTTTTCCGAGTAACGGTGTTCAAAAAATGTAATTTATCGAATTGTGTTGTCTGACATTTATCTATCAACCACGATTTTGACGTTTAATAGCTGTCGCCTGGCAACTTTATAAGCTCTCGGGCGATAAAAGCCAAATTGCGTCCGTTTTTGAGAGCTTATAAACAAGTTTATGATTCCAAAATAAAATAAAATTATTAATAGTCGTTTGTGTTTATATATATATATATATATATATATATATATATATATATATGGTAAGGGGTTGATCACTATTTAATCATATATATATATATATATATATATATATATATATATATATATATATATATATATATATATATATATATATATATCGAAATTTGACATTTTATATTTTTTGACATTCGTATAGTCACCAACCTTAAAAAAATAAATAGTACTAATCTATTACGGCACTCGAATAAGCTATTAACAAACTCTTTTGGGTGCTGTAGTAGCATTGTAACAGACGCAAATAGAAAAACAACTTTTCAAAGTTATACTGTAGGTAAATTTTATTTCCACGGCCTACCTGATTTTCTTATTCTCAATATTTTTGTGTGACCCTCCTATTTCTATTTAATTAATTCTTTCATATTTGGTGAACACAAGAATCCGTGACATAGGCGTTTAACATGGGATTTTTTTGTGATATTGTCTGTCCCGTAAAACTTTGTGGAATGTTTTATGCAGAAAGGTTTAGAGAATAAAATTCAAAATCAAAATTATTGGGTAGCAAAATTTTAAATTTACGCTTTGGTGTGTGAGGTAACTTAATTTAAAGTTGGAGTAAATATAGATTTAGTATGCGATTATTGCAAAATGAATATGAATTATAAATATTTCTTTTTAAATTAATACTTCAACATTGTAAACCAAAAATAGAATATATAATTTAATTATAATGGTCCGTATCACAAGCTCAGTTTAGAGCGCTTTTATTAAAAGTGACATTTTGTCTATAAGAATATGATGTGAAAGCGTGGTTAATAATAACGCTTTTATTATAATAGTGTGTTCTTAATACGGGCTAATATATTACATTACAATAATATTATTTCTTTCAGCTCCATACATTAAAACTTGTAGTAGAAACGATCCAAACTTAAACCAATGTTTCGCTGATAATGCCAATTTGGCTATGCAGTACATAGCAAAAGGTAATACTTAATAATAACAATAACTTATTATAGTAAATTTAATAAATTGTGTAGATATTAAATAATTCAATATAATTGAATGTATTGCTTTATTTTCGTATTGTTTTAGGCGATAAAGATTATAACATCAACCCTCTCTTACCCTTAAATTGGAGGGATTTATTAATTATAGATATGCCTCCATTAAAACTAATGCTTTTGGATATCAAAGTATACGGTACAGAAAATATGACTATTGTAGACCCGATGTAAGTGTATTCGTAAATACAGTCTGTTCAAAAAATAATCCTAACTCAGAGTAGGCTTTGAACAAAGAAACATATATCAATTTAAAAACATTTATAGTATGTTCCGTAAGTCAACCAAAAAAAACAGTATCTTGATTCTGGGTACACTATGGTTGCTGAATATTTTCATCTATTTCAGGACAGAATGACATTGGAACATATGACCTTTAAAACTGACACAACCTAACAAAAATAAAAATTAACCAAATGAATTATAACGTTGAATATGACAACGAAATTGATCATTTTATTACATTTAATGCCAATAATAATAACATAACCACCAATATATCAAATAATGTTTTCATTAGTAATACCGCTAATGTGGTTTAGAAATTTGACATTGACGTAAATCGTTTGATTTGTACCTCACAAATTGTTTAAGCAGATGTTCATCTATAATCTAGAATAGGACTTTTTCATAAAATTTCGTTGTTGGTTACGTATTTTACATGTTAGAAAGGTTTATAATGAATAAATTTGTTTATATTTAAAATAGCTTTTCAATCCGATCCAATCTCCACACTATTTCGTTGGTCTCAGTTTATTTTATCCAAGTGAAAAGTGATGATGTCGTCATTGTGACGTCAAGGTTTCGTTAGTTACGGGTACGTTCCACTTGGCGACCACAACGCTCACGACCACGACCGCGAATTTTCCCGTTCCACTTGCTTACAAACGCCGCGGTCGGGAACGCAAGTGGAACGGCTTGTGGTCGTTGGTGAACAACAAGATGGCTGCTGCTACCATTGGCGCGTTGATGTTGCGTAGAAATAGATAAAAAAATAAAAAATCTGATACAACCAACGTCATTACCTTCCGTCAATTCTATATAATTTATTCTGTCTTTTATAAAATATCTTTATAATATTTTATCTCTAAATACATTAAATATAAAGAAAAAATGCAGGCAAATCGTACAGAGAATAAAATATTCTTTGATAATTATAATAACGTAAAGTATTAAAAAATGATATTTAACATCCGCGGATGACCAAAATCTAATCAAATCTTCATAATATGAAATAATAGAAATATGAAAAAACTGTAATTTTTGGAATTGTAGTACTGGAATTATCGAATCCGAAAGAATCGTCACACACACATGAAGGTAAAAATGAAAGTTTTTATGGGAACGACCGCACCGACCCATGCTGTTGGGATGAGCGCGGCGGTCGCCGTACGGTTGTTAATGACGTCATCCGTGACGTTTTGAGGAACGACCACGGCGACCGCGGCTAAAGTGGAACGCATTTGAGAGCATTACGAGCGTTGTGCTCGCCAAGTGGAACGTACCCTTATGTTTGAAAGTAGAGATAGTGGGGATAAAAATATCAGAGAAACCGGAATTATTTCGTGGTTGCCGTGGTCCGAATTTTTACCAGCTTTTTTCAGGAACCGCGTTCCGAACTGAAACCGATAAATATTTTCAGGACTTATGGAACAAGAAACCGGTTGCGTTATGGAACATATTATTAATTAAATATCAATTTGACATAAGAAATTGTGAAAAATGTTATCTAAAGAAAATCAAAGCTTTTCTTCTTGAATTTTATTTTCGAAATGGAAACAAATTAGAAAACGGCGAATGTCCATATATTGTGTCCTTCTTTATTGTCTTTTCTCCTTAGGATTAAGATCAATTTTGACAATTTGACTTTGAATTAAATAATGATCAGACATACGTTTCACTGTCCATAGCCTGTCCGAGTTAGGAATTTTTATGAACATATTGTATATATCTGATGTTTCATTATATATTTTAATTTTTATGTAGGTATTAATTACTATTATTTTATATTTTAGAATTGATTTACAAGCAAAATCAATACAATTCACTTTTACAAACCCTCAAATTATTTGGAGAAGTAAATACGTAGTTGTTGCAGAAGAAAATGGAATGAATGTGCAAACAGACGGATCGGCGGAAATATTTTTACGTAAGTTACGCATTTCCACAATAGGCTTCTGTTATGTTCCTGAAAGAACAGGGTGAATTAAGAATTTTAAGTAATAGGGGAGATATTAATTTTTAAGTAATTAGTTTTCACTTTCTTCTCTAACAGGCCTATTCTGTAATTCGGTGGTTTTTTAACAACTGGTTAAAAAATTAACTAATCAAGAAGCCTATTCAGAACTCAATATTTGTGTAGTCGTTATGGTCTTTATGGTTGTTATGTACTATAAAGATTGTTAAAATCAAATTTGGTATTCACAGTACTGGAAGTGGTTACAATTGTTAAGCGTTTTGACAGTCTTTATCATAACGACTGTTAAAACTGTGTATTTATAGTTGTTATCACGTTGTTATTTGACATGTGATAGGTTATTATATCAATCAAATATTATTAATATTGACCTTTCTGCCAAATATTGGTGTTTTTATATTTTAGCAGGATGCAGTTTATTATACGTATAGATTCTGCTTCGACTTGAATAATGTTCATAAGAACGATAAAGACTGTGGTGGAAGAGAGTTACTTTTGACCTTCTGTGGTATTCTCGAAAACTGTTTGTGATGTGTGATATTTCTGTTACATATTCAGTCAAAATAAAATTTTTAAATCTTCTTAACAAAGCCGTTTTAAATAATGTAGCAGTTTCCAAATATGACATAAATATCATATAGTTCTTTAGTTGTTTTAGGAAAACTTTTGCGTACTAAATATAATTAGCAGTTCATTATTTAAAAAAAATTAAAGCGTTGACAGATAAGATTAAGGTTAGATTAGGTTCATATATGTACAATGAAGTTAGCTATTGTCAATAATCTGGTTCATTCACAAGTATTATTTTGTAAAAATTATTAATAATACCGACATTGGTTCTGAATTGACAAATTCATAAAGATTGTTACAAATGTCTTTATGATAACAATCTTTATTTGCATAGCAACCTTTACGACCGTATTTCTATGAATAGGCCACCAAGTATGTACAACGAATATAACAAAAATTGGATTTTTAGTTGTTCAATCAATATTTATTGGATAAATTTTTTAATCAACTATTAAAAATTAACCACTTAGTTACATAATAGACTCGAAAAATAGTTAAATTTTGACTATGATTTACTACTCCAATAATACAAACGATATAATAAATTAAATACTTCGTCTTTCTTTGCTTTCATTAAAAGCAAAAAATTAATACAAAAGTGCACAGTGCATATGTCGTAGTCAGATTGTAAAATTCGTCTTTTTATAAAACGCCTAGCCAATTTATAAAACACACTAAACTCGGCCCGAGTTTTCCATTTTTCATTTTACCATTTAACCGTAAGCTGTTCGTCCTTTTATAAGTCGTCTTGCCAGATTGTAAAACAACAAATATTTGACAATCTGGCCACGTTTTATAAAATGACTAAGGGATTCATGAAAAGACGGATTTTACAATCTGGCTACGACACATATAATGTATGTAACGAAAGTTTTGAGAAACAGTTTAAACCTCTTTATCATATAGGAAGAGCTTTTTATTGAAACGTTAACATAAAAGGTTCCCATAAATTAGGGAGATAAGAAATCTAATTTTACACCACTGATAGGGGACCATTATCTTTAATGCGACACAGTTTTTTAATACCTTGTCTTATTTGTCTCTGAACGATGTTAAATCTACTTCCCCGGATTGTCGAAAATGATCTAGTCTGTAACTATTGTTCTTCTGGTATTCCCTGCTATTATTGTATACTTTTCTGCTAATATATACTCAAACGCCTTCTATCAATCGGGTCTCCTTAATGCTCTGCAGCATCTGGAGATTCGCTCAAGCTGGGCGGACTGGGCCGCAGTCAATTTGGTAACATAACATTATTTCTTTTTTGAATTTATAAAAGTGCACACTTTTAATTTTTCTTTAAGACCTTAAAGGTGCATTCAATGAAAATTAGGTTTATGGTTTTTGTTTAGGTTAAAGTAAGTCATTTATAAATGTAAGTTTAAATTACCTGAAAATTAGTTTTGATATGTACAGACATCTATGTAAATGCTTCAAAAACAAGATTAAAATATCGGTAGAGTATAGTACTCACTAAGGCACCTATGCGCCGTGAAACTGTCATTTGCTTGGCATTATTGGTTATATTTCAGCAATTAAGTTATGACAGTCTCCATGTTCTTCTCGCATTTATTTCAAAAGCCGAAACCACCAAGTGGATGCTAATAAAGGTGAGTGTATATATCTATATCATTTCAGACTCGTTCTCATTGGTGAAGTTTGTGACGTCAAACTAAATCATAAACCTAAAGATTGGACCTTGCAATGTTTAACCTTATGATTTTGATTTAGAGACCCTAAATTCTAAAGTGTAAATGGAGTCATTACATAATATGCGGCCAAAGTCTTTAAATCTAAAGTATAAACCATAAATCTAAACCAAAGTTTCATTTGTTTTTTATTATTATGTTATCCCTATATCAAAAAAGACTGGAAAAATTAGAGGAAGATCTATATATAAACATATGAAATGTATTTACTGATTGATTTTAAACTTGGTACCATAAGCTCTGGGTAAAAGACGCCTTCATGCAAAGAAATATAACATATAAGAAAACTATTTAAGATACTATGTACTTTTTACAATATATATTTTCCTTTGTGGCCACAGCCTCGGAAAAGGATCATTTCATGAATTTTAATTTTTTCTATGAACTACAAAAAATTAATCTTAAACATACAATTTGCTTTATTGGATTTATTCTTGTAATCAATACTATTCTCATTTCTTGTAAAAAACAAGTTCACAGTTATTATTTCAATTAATAATGCCAGAAAAATATCCGTTTAGCAGGATATTTCTTCTACTTTTACTTATAATGAGCCCTAATGCAAACGAAAATTAAATATTAACTTTTTCCTTAGAAATTATAAATTACTGTCGGGTTGAATATTTTTATCATATTTCTATTACATATATATTATATAAATAATATATAATTTATATATTTCAAAATATACTTGCCTTAATAAATAATAACAGAATTCATCACTAAATAATTTTATACTAGAATTATTCCCTATAGTATAGTGTTTTTATGTATCATACTATTGCACTTAGATGTAAACGTATGGAAAATTCATTGAACGAATGGTCAGTCCCCGTCCGTTGTCAAACGTATGAAAGTTGTACGTTTAGAAACATATACGTTCATGAAACGGTCGCTGGAGATTGGAGAATACCAAAACCTCATTTCATATGTTTCGAACGCCGCAAACGTATACGTTTAGATTCGAGAATAGAAGCCCTGTATGCCGTGAAACTGTCATTCGTTTGGCATTATTGGTTATATTTCAGCAATTAAGTTATGCCAGTCTCCATGTTCTTCTCGCATATGTTTAAAAAGCCGAATCCACCAGGTGGATACTAAATAAAGATGGGTGTATATATCAATATCATTTCAGACTCGTTCTCATTGGTAAAGTTTGTGATGTCAAACTAAATCATAAACCTAAAGTTTGGACCTTGCAATGTTTAGCTTTATGATTTGGATTTAGAAACCCTAATTTCTGAAGCGTGAATGGAGTCATTACATAATATGCGGCCAAAGTCTTTAAATCTAAAGTATAAACCATAAATATAAACTTAATTTTCTTTTGTGAATGCACTTTAAGTTGACGAACTTTCAACTTAAGACCATTAAAGTAAAAGAATTTTGCAACTGCGCATTAGCTCCACTGCACAAACGTCTGTGTGTTGTGTATTTGTTTTCGTGTGTAGGTTTTAGGTTATGCAAAAACGAAAAATAAGTAAAGAACAAGATTGTATATTATTAGATTTAATTAAAAAATATCCCCACTTATATGATAAAACAGATATTTTATTCAAGGATAAAGTGGCCAAAAAGAATGCGTGGAAAAGTATAGCGTCTGTATTAAATAAAACTGTTTAGTATGTTTACTTACTATGTTATAATATTTTTGTATGCACAAATTATTACATTCTTGTCCATTTTAAAAAGATATATTTATCTGTGTACATTTACGACTATATGCCAGATCACATCTGCGCCTGTGTATCGAAGGCTTTAAAGGAGCTGTATAAAGTACCAAGCTTAAAGTAAAAGTAAAAACGTAAAGAAAAAGTAAAATAAAATGTAGACTATAAATCCACCTTAAACCAGTGGCGCGCAGTAGAATAGTGAATCTTACAATTAATTATAAATTTCCATTTATTTCTTGAAAACAAATCTTGCTAACCCGTTTTAATTTGTCCGTTTTGAAATTTCAAAAAAAACATTTGATCTCCGTTTTAAACGAACGTGTATCAACTTACCTCATTGGTTATATTTCTTATAGGTGATGGAAAATTTGCAATGCTTTTCGAATTCGATTATTTCACGAGAAATGGAGTTCAGTATGCCAATTTAACTAAATACGATTCAGATTTTCTAAATGTAAATTTAGATTTCAACTTGGAAAATTTAGGTATGTACCATTAATTATTCTTAAATGCATTGCTCTAAAATTATAACATTGAGTGGATTTTTTATATATCAAATTTTAGAGTTAAAAAAACATACTCGGCGTATTTCTAAAACTTATTAAATCTTAATAAAATTCGAAAAAACGGCATTAAAACGTCGTACAAATGACGTCACAAAGTTTCTAATGCCGTTTTTGTCGAATTATTAATATTTAACAAAGTTTAAAAATTACGGGTACCAATGTTATTTATAACTCTGTTACTATGAACAGTGTGTCTGTCGTAAGCGGGCCACCATTACTAACTTTCCCATTTGAAGAGATAGGAAGACGATTAAATAGACAAAGTTGGCCGATATTATACGACAAATTTAACGGTGTAAAATGCAAAACATTTGAATATCAAATACGCGACTTATTCAACAAGATAGCATTTTTTTAAATGCAATGCCATATCGAAAATGGTACCGCTTAAAAGATTTTTTTTATCTGAATATAAAAGTTCATTACTACTATGCCTCTAAAATTAAAAACAAAAGAGTTATTTCAAATTGAAATTTAAATATTATAATATATACCGGGTGGAACATCATACCTGTGTACATAGGCGATTCATATGAGAAAAACAGTTTTTTCGTGCGCATTGCTCCCCAAATTATTTTAGACAAAAATGCTTCAAATAAATGTTGTAGAGCATAAAATTCTGCATCTAAATCAATAAACAGAATTACTTTTACATGCTTTGTAACGACATAAATTAAATAAGAAAATATTGAAAATTACGTTGAAAATATCAAATAGCCATGGAATTGAAACAAATAAATGTCTGACGTTTGACAGATAAATAACTAATTTGACGGTAAAATATCAAAATGAATTCAGTTTATTCTAACGAAGAAAGGGTTTTTATAATAAAAACTTTTTATAGTGGAAATTGTTTACGTATAGTTAGAGATTTATTCGCCGTGAAATTTCCAAATAGGCCAATTCCAAGCGCTACAACAATACGCGCGTATGTTCAAAAATTTGAATCCACGGCAAGTGTTGCGGCGGAAAATAGTACAGGTAAATTTAAATTTAAATATTTTTTAAAAGATTTACAAACAAATCATATCTTTATTTATAGGAAATAAAAATAATCGCATTAATTTAGAAAACGAACAAAGAGTTCTGGAATTAATAAATTTTAATCCTAAATTAAGTTCAAGAATAATAGCGCAGGAATGTGAGATTGCTCATTCTACTGTATTGCGCATTCTTAAAAAACATAAATACCACCCTTATAAGATGCAATGTCATCAAGACATTTCGCCCATTGATGAAGAAAGTAGGCGAGTTTTTTGTGAAGATATGCAAGAACGAGCAAATCGGGATCGTGATTTTCTTCCATCTATTTGCTTTACCGATGAGTGTACTTTTACATTGAACAATGAACCAAACGTTCAAAATGATAGGCACTGGGCTCTAGAAAATCCAAGATTAAATGTTACCACCAGAACGCAATATCCTCAAAAAATTAATATTTGGGCAGGCATTTTTAATAGCAATATTATTGGACCTTTTGAGATCGTTGGCAACTTAAATTCTGAAACATACTTAGAACTCTTGATTAATGAGATCGGCCCTGCATTAGACAGCGTAGCGCGCGAAAATCAGGAGGTTTGGTTTCAACAAGATGGCTGCCCAGCTCATTTCGGAGTAAGTGTTAGAGATTATTTAAACCAAGCATTTCCAAATCGCTGGATTGGTCGTGGTGGAACTTTAAATAGGCCAGCCAGATCTCCTGATTTAGCACCTTGCGACTTTTTTTTATGGGGTCATCTTAAACGTAAAATTTATAAGCAGCGCCACCCAAATATTAATTCATTGAGAGAAGCTATCATGGAGGAGAGCGCCTTAATCACAAATAGGCAGCTCGCTAATGTAAGAAATTCATTCTACAATAGACTTGGTTATTGCTTGGCTGAAAACGGAGGATTATTCGAATATTTGTTATAATAATACATTGTAGTGATTATTTTATTCAGAGAACTACTGTTTGAAATTTGAATTGTAGTAGATAGGTCTTAATGTTTACATGAATTATTTCCAATTTAAAAAGATTTTCAATAAAAATCCTATAAAAAAATAAATATTTCATTGAAATGTACAATTGTCGTAATAATAGGTATGGAGATTTTTGTATGAATTTAATTTACCTATTTATTTGTTTCTATTTTTGTTTCAATTCCATGGCTATTTGATATTTTCAACGTAATTTTCAATATTTTCTTATTTAATTTGTGTCGTTACAAAGCATGTAAAAGTAATTCTGTTTATTGATTTAGATGCAGAATTTTATGCTCTACAACATTTATTTGAAGCATTTTTGTCAAAAATAATTTGGGTAGCAATGGGCACGAAAAAACTGTTTTTCTCATATGAATCGCCTATGTACACAGGTATGATGTTCCACCCGGTATATATATATATATATATATATATATATATATATATATATATATATATATATATATATATAAACAAATAACGAAATTAATTATTTCACTAACACTGATCAAAGAATAAATAAATAATTGCTAATAAAAATGTTTGGTTTGTATGAGTAAACTCTAAAAAATTGTGATGTCAATTATTCTTTGTTTGAATATTAGTTTTTGTTGTTTCCTTAGCAATAATTAATCAGAATTTGGACAGGACCAAAAAAAATTGTAAATTCGAATAATGTGCTGCTAGCGTTTCGGTTCATTTAAAACCACCCTCAGAGGATTCTGCAGAAAACATTGTGTTACATTATCTCTTACAAGTATCAAGCAAAAAACAAATAAGTTATAATCATACAAAATAATAAAATAGTACATATAGTTGAGACAATCCAGGTAAAAATTCCAAAAGTAAATCATAAAATACAAGATGAGTATCTCATTTCAATTTTTTTTTTATAAATTTAAATTTGTGTAATACATTTCAAAAAAGTAAGAATAGTCATAAATTATTATGGAACAACACAAGAACAGTAGAAATATAGTTATTGTGTTGTTCCATAATAATTTTTGACTATATTACTTCAACATTTTTAATGTATTACTTAACTTTAAATTTATAAAAGATTCATTGAAATGAGTTACTCATTTTGTATTTATTGGTTTACTTCTGGAATTTTTACCTGGATTATCTCAACGGTATGTGCTATTTTATTATTTGTTTTTTGCTTTATACTTGTAAGAGATAGTGTAATACAATGTTTTTCGTAGAATTCTCTGAGGATGGTTTTAAATAGACCGAAACGTTAGCGACATTCGAATTTAATTTTTTTTTCGCTCCTGTCCAAATTCGGCTTAATATTTTTAAAATTTATTTTAAAAAATTTTGGACGTTATTTCAACCATATCATGGCAACAATGTTATACTTTATTAAAATAAGAAATATAATATTTCAATTTCAACTTCAAATAACTTTTGTTTTTTATATTAGAGTCATAATGATACTGAACTTTTATATTCAGATAAAAACAATCTTTTAATTGGTACCATTTTCAATATGGCATTCCATTTAAAATAATATTATTTTTTTGAATAAGTCGCGTATTTGATGTTTAATTGTTTTGCATTTTCACCGTTAAATTTATCGTATAATATCGCCCAATTTTGTCCATTTAACCGTCTTTCTATCTCTTCAAATAAAAAAAGTTAGCAATGGTGACCCTCTTACGGCAGACATATAAGAAATAAAATAATCTTGACCTTGACAAATGAACTATTTTTCATAAAAACAATTTTTTTGGGCAAATTATTTTGCGTATTTGATACATTATCTATTTTATGTCTTCCAAAGTAAATAATTATGAAACTTGTAGGCTGATTAATTTGTATACCCATTTATTTTGTCATAAATTATCCAAAACAATTTTTTTTATTCATTTGATTTTACTCAACGTAATTTACATTCATATATTTCTGTTTATAAAATTTATTGTATTCGTATTACAGATGCCAATCCAATAATAGACCATGAATGGGAGAAAGTAAAGCCACACTTTATAAATGAACAAGTAGAGTTAGCGTGTGGGCTGACTGTTGGAGGATACATAAATAAAATATTAAATGTTGTTCCATTTGATCAAGTATTTCCCAAATAATATATATGTTTGTTAATTTAATATGTTAATCTATTATTTAGAAAATAATGTTTATTTAAAGATATTAGATTGAATTCCGCATTCAGCTACTGTCTAGTGATCCTTTATTTTCAAACCAAGATTAAATTAAAAATTTACATAGTAGTACCTATCTGTGCTTCAGATTGTTTACCCGTAAATACAAGCAAACTTGATTGTTCAGTTTCGTAATATTGAGAATGAAAAATCATTAATTTAAAATTATTGTAATCATTTGTATTCACAATCGATTAGTGATATATATGCGTTTCCAACTTTCAAAACAAGAAGAGTGCTGAATTCTTCCACAGAAAACAGCTTAGGGATTCTGCTCATTGTATTTATTTAGAATAATGAAAAATTGTTATATTTTACTAAAGAAATATTTTTATTTTATATTTTGAATATGCCCGTAGAGATATTTTGAATAAGGTTACAAATAAAATTATGATTGGCGATGTAATTTATTACAGAAGTTAGGAGTATTATAAACTATTATTCACGAAAGATGACTATTCAAAGTCATTTGTGAGCCGTCTGGTTTTAATATTACTTGCAGATAATTTCATTGCATTTCGTATGCATAGGCGTGCAACATGAAATATTTATGGACACATTTTAAACTGAAAAAATAAGAGTAATTTATGTTTCTTTCTAAATAATGCCTTTCTGAAAGATTTATGTTCTTCACTTATGTTTTTGCAAAATACAAAAATATAGACTCATCTTATAAATTAAGGAATAATAATTTGATTTAAACGTCAACGCCACTGGGTAAATATTAGCACAGAGGGCAGTGTAGTAGATAATTAGGTATCTGTAATTCTATGACATGTCATTATTATTTATAGTGTGTCACTATTTACGTATATCTGTCACACCACATAAATTTAATAGATATAGGTCAAATAATCTTTCTCTTTCTAATACAAAATGTTGCTAAGCTACTGCTACAAAGTGATGTGTATTCTTTCTTCGAACAAATGACCTTGGATAGTCATCTTTCGTGAATAATAGTATATCTGTATAGTTTTAGTAGAGTGAAGTTATCGAAATAAATGTATTTTCCCATTTTCTATATCGTAAGTAGGTTATTATGACTTTGTAAGAACGTATGTTCTTCATTTTACTGTCAAGGTATCGGTTTCTATTGGCGACAGAACGTAAGTAACTCCCTTCCTTCCTTAAGCAGCACCCTTACGTCTCTATTTTGTGGAATACCAACAGTTAGATATTAGGTTTGTTCGTTCCGCTATGTTGCGTTTTACCGCAAAACGCGGCGGTAATTGTCGCTGCGTTTTGCGATTCTCTGCCAATCGCCGCGATAATAATTTAAGTTACTAAAAATTATTTTTCTGTTCGATCCGTTTGCGTTAAATTATTTTCCAATATACTTCAGAATATTAATTATAAAGAATACCCAGTAAAAATATATTATTCCATTTTCCATTATTTTAATTATTTACTAATGTTATCATTTAAATTTACCTTATTACAAATCATAATTCATATGACACTGACATTTATATATTTTACAAATATTTCAATTTCTAAAACTGAAACATTACATAGCATACTTATTGAAAAAATAACAATTTTTTCCTAGTATTTATTTGTCAAACACTGTCATACTGGCACTTTATATGTAGACGCAAACATTACCGCCGATTATTTTTATACACCCACCACGGAGTCATGAGTCACTGTAAAAATTATCACCGCCAGCTGCCGCGGCGTTTGACCGCAAGTTACTAGAAAAACGGAACGAACAGAATCTAGTGACTTTACAGTGAACTGCGAATCGAAAAGAACAGCAAATTTCACCGCCGCGGTTTGCGGTAGACGCAGGGTAGCGGAACGAACAAGCCTAATGTAACGTTTTTATTTATTTGAGTGAAGTATAGAAATCAATGCATTATTAATAATTAAAATAGATGAATATTAAAACGATGAATAAATATTTAATAGTAATTTAAATTGCAAGACCGTTACTCAGAACTTTACGGGCTTGACGGTACCTAACGAGCAAGAGAAGCGAGCTTGTTATCCGTGCGGGCACGTAAATTTCGGGTAACACATTAAACTATTTGATCGAAATAGTCTTTGGAAACATATGGAAACTAGAGACAGAGCTCTGTAATAAGATGTTTACGTAAATTGTGAAAAATTGTCAGCCATCGGGATTCGAACCCGAGACGCCTATCTTGCCGGGATAGTGCTCTAACCAACTAAGCTATTGGCTGTTCTCCTTTCGATGGCTGAACAATCTTTCACTTTTTTAAGTCGTATAACTGCTGAGAATATTATTAATCGTCATATCATGAATTTTTCACAACTTATTTCAAATATACGAACTGTTAACTCATTGTTAATATAAGACGTTTACGATTTAGTATAACGTAAAAGATAATAACAATAACGATTACTACGGTTAAACAAATATTAAATACTTATTTAGACTAACAATATAATTAACTAGTTAAACACACTATTTATTTATTTAAACAATTAATACGACTATTTATTTACACAATATTGCTGATTATTTACTTCCACTATTTATGTCACTATTTATTTATATCACATTTAACTGTCCCACCTACCGACCTCCACAGTATCCATATACTCTACTGACTTAGCGTCTGTATATTCAACTGCCTGGACAGAATTCACTCCTTTCACCTCACTGTCTATTTATGTAACTAACTAGCTGTCCTTCTGGCGGACTAACTGTCTTAACTTCCACAGCTTCAATATCACCGACTGTCTGTATGCCACAACTCTTCAACACCACTGCCGAGTATCCACTTCTACTCGCCGTTACTGTCTCCGTATACCTAGCTTCCCAATAGTCCTCAAAACTACCGAGTATTCACTTCCACAGCTATCCCAGTATACCAGTAACTTCCCGAGTACTCCACTCGACAGTTATTTTTGATTCAGATGGCGAATTGTTACTTTTGCACTCGAGATTGCAAGATTTTTTTTTTGTGGCCATCTTGAAAAGTGTTTAAGTATATTTTTCAATGTAGACATTATTCCCCTAGAGAATTTTTGTATTTTTTGATTCAATTGATGACATTTAATGCTTTATCATACAGTTCTCCAGAATAAAATTAAATTATAATTATTGACAGCAATTTTCAGCCCACTGTCAACAAATTTCTGAACAAATTTCTGTTGTCTTGCGTAACGATTTGAAGGCTACTATAGTAATTAAGGTAACAAGGGTGTTATAAGGACATTAGTGTAGAGGTGGGTACGTTGACCAAAGGAATTATTGTCCGTTTACCCCTGTGGTGCCTTCAACATTTACGGTACGACTGTAAATTTGTAATATTCAACGTATTACGGATCAGAAAATTTTAATAAAATATCCGAAGTACTGAGACTGATTGTTTCTGCTTGTTTTTTAGTCTTTATCCCAGTATCAATATCAATTTCTTGGCATTACCATCAACAGCTCATAATGCCCTTGGGCGTTATACAGAATGTCTCAATAAGCTTACTCACTATTAGTAACTTTTTTATTTGAAGAGATATGAATTTAGTTAGATGAGCAAAATTGTGCCATTTTGAATTACAAAACTACTGATATCAGCAAACATTTATTTATATCAACGGTTCTCAAAATATGGGACCTAACTTTCTTATTTTAAAAAGGAACATATATTTTTTATTTTCTTATTCGCTAGAGAATTTAATTCTGTATTCAACGATATAATCGTTTCACACCATCAAGTTTTTTGAGAATAATCCATTTTAAATTTTATATTAATTTGATTTAAATGTGACTATAAGTGTGCCACGAATGGAAAAATAAATACATGTTACTTTTTTACGTAGAATTAGAATGCCATGATGAAATTAATGAATATTTTGTTTTGTCACTTGATCATACTTTTTATTAAATGTCAACACATATAAAATACTCATTTTTTCATTTAGGGCATTCTACGTAAAAAAAGTAACATATGTATTTATTTTTTTCATTCAGGGCACACTCATTAGGCGGCGATCTCACTGGTAAAGTTGTGTCGTGTAGCGTAATATCGACTCATGCCGTGCCGTTTAAAGACTGATGGTCCGGTATCATTGGTCGAGTTGCATACATTATTATTTGGTGTCAAGTAAATCTAAATATATTATCTAAAATAGTAAATTAATTTCACTCGTGCTCCGCTCTTTCTCAATGACATTTGCTGTTTTCATTTTCACGAATACTTCTGTTTGTCAATGTCAAGTCAAATGAAATTTGAATGACATTAACCAAATTAAGAGGTTATATGTACATTTACGAATGTGTCAAGGCATCGAGTGGAATCGAGCATCGAGTAAAAATCAAACCAACTTGAAAATCAAACAAGTCGACGGCACTCGATAGAAAACGATGGGCCAATGTGAAACACACTGTTAGAATACACGTGTTTGAAAAATACACGACAGCAAACGACTGATAGTACTCTGTTAGTGAGACCGCCGCCTTATAGTCATATTTAAATCAAATTAATATAAAATTTATTATGGATTTTTCTCAAAAAATTCTTTATGTAATGGTATGAAACGATTATATCGATGAATTCAGAACTAAATTCTCTAGCAAATAAACAAATAAAAAATATATGTTCCTATTTAAAATAAAAAAGTTAGGTCCCATATTATGAAAACCGCTGATATAAATTAATGTTTGCTGATATCATCAGATTTGTATTTCAAAATGGCACAATTTTGCTTATTTAACCAAATTCGTATCTCTTCAAATAAAAAAGTTACTAATAGTGAGCAAGTTTATTGAGACAGCCTGTATAGCTATAGGTTACGTATTGCCTGTGTTTAAGTTGTTTCAAATTGTCTTCATTTCGTAAATAGGTCCATTTAATTTCATATAAAATATACCATTGACCATCCATTGAATATTGACTTGTCAAATGCATGTCAAGCGAAACAGATGACAATGTGTTAAGTAAGGAGAATAGAAATGGAGTAAGCATTCAATGCTAGGATACGACAACCGTTCTAGCAGCCATGGTAACAGAGTTTCGTTTTGTCCGATTCCGCAGTACCCCTTCAGAGCGCTGTTGTTCATATTTTATACTTACAAAATATAAAATTAAATTATTAAATTTTTTAAAAGGAATACAAAATATGTAAGAATTGACAGTATATTTATATAAACTATAATACAGTACATACAGAAATATTCTAATATTTGTAAATACAAAATAATGCATAGTAATTACAAAATATACCCTAAATCATGTTCATTAAAAGCAAAGTATCTTTGTTTCATTTACTTTTTATGGTTTATATTTTATGACAATTATAACCAATTCGTAGTATCTTACAAGTAAATTAAGATGAACCCATGGCCGCTCCGTGCGGGTGGGCAGGTTGTGCCCTGCACAAAGGCGCCTGACTTTGAGGGGCCCCGTTTCAAGACAGTAAAGTAAATAATAGTAAATTTTTATAAAATGCTCTTATTCACAAAGACAAAATTACTATAAAACTTACAAGTTAACGTGATAGAAGTGAACAATATATTTTTTAATTTGTTTGCAAAGGCGCCTTATACCCACGGAGCGGCCCTGCAGTTGATTTTCACACTATCTTGGGTTCGAAAGGCGCACTGTTTTCTTCAAAAAGGCATGATTTCAAACAGCATTTGTATGACATCTACAAACCAATAAATAAATGTTAGGTACATGTTAGTAATTAATAAGTAAATTATACGTCACAGAATTTTAAATTAATAACTTACCTCCGATTCCATTTTTTGGCGCTGCACGGTATCATGGCTCTGTATATAAGTGATTTCTCCTGGTGCTTCTTGGTGTTAAGAATAAATGGAGAGCACGCTATCCAAATTAAATAAACTTATATTTTTGAGACATACATTCAATGTCAATATATTTTTGCAGTGTTACTACAGCGCAACATGGCAATAACAAAACTTTATTTACATATGTATAGCGTGCTCTCCATTTATTATTAACAGGTTATGGGCCCAAAGTGCATACGCAAATTTTGTAACTAATATTGTGACCGTTGACCGTGTATTTAGTTTGTTGTGACATTGAACTATTACAATGAATCATCAAAGTTTTGACGCGTATTGATGCATTACATAAAAACAATTTCGATACGTGGAAATTACAAATGCAAGCTGTGTTAGTAAAGAACGATTCATGTTCATACGTTAAGGTGAGTATCCATGTCCGTCAATAACAACGGGAGAAATAAATTCGGAAAATGTATTGAAATTGTGGATCAGGGCTGGACTGGCCCGGCGGGATACCGGGAATTTCCCGGTGGCCCTTGACGGCTCGTAGACTGACGAACATAAAAAAGACAAAAATCTAAATACGGATGATATTCGATCAATAATTTTCGTGACTCGGCAAGATTCGTCACGAAATACTCATGTTGCATAAATAACTATTACATACGTTAGCATATTAAAATTTATTTTTAATCTACAAATTTATTGTCACATTGTTATCAATATCAACCCAAGTATCCTGCGAACGATCATTTTCAAAATTAAAGTACATACATTTTAAACAGATTCAGAAATTGTTTCTGTCAAAATATATTAGAAGGATTCATGATTATGTTATGTGAAAAGAATATCAAACATGCATATTGCATAGACGTTTTGAAAGAAAAAATCTTATGTGGCCAACACAATACATTCCGCCAATAAATTTTTATTAATTTAATTCATAGGTACATATTTACTCATGTTGGAAACTATATTTAGTTCTTTTCCATATAACTAATGTTCTGTTTACTATTTTCTTTTCAAAAAGTTACCACTATTGATTTGAAATGATTAGTATTTTGACAGTGATAGTTATCTGACAGTTACATATATTGCAGATCTGAACTATGTAACGAAGGAGTTTTGTTTTAATCGTAGGCTCCGGAATTTAAATTATATATTATTTTATAAATTTATCCATAAAATATATATAAAAAGCATTAATGCAAACCTATAGAAAATTAAATAATCTTTAATTTTTATAATATAAATTGCGAAAAAATAACATTTAAAGGTATTTTTCGAAGGAAATCTATTTTGAGCTTCAAATAAACTACCACTTCTGATTTACACCAAATCTAATGGCTTCTTTTCATATTAAAATAAGGTAGCAATATGAGGTTTCAAAATTGTCTGAATGATAGTATTTGAGTTAGAGTGGAAGATCCATACACACAAACACACAGACATCATCGTGAAAATGTTAAAATTGGATTCTAAGGGCCTTAAAACGTGGTCATTTACCAAAATCTCGATAATGCTATTTTTAGCACGATCCCTGTACCGCCCTTGCCAAGGGTACCGGGAGTTAAAGAATAAATTATTAAACAAAATATTGTAATGATTAAAATTATTTAAAAAAAATCGATTCAAATGACTGGCCTGGCCTGCCCCATCCAGATTTCCCGCTACTAAACATGTTCCCAGTCCAGCCCTGTTGTGGATCTAAAACGACGCTAAGGCAAAAGCAGATATTATTTTGTGTATAAGTGCATCTGAACTTTAATTAATTAAAAACTGTGTTATTAATACAATTAACTTTGCGGAAAATGAGCGAAAATGATGACATTACAGATCATATTAATCGATTTTTTGATGCAATCGACAAATTAGGTGAAATGAATGTAGACATTAATCCTGATTTGCTAGCTATTAAGCTTCTGTATAGTTTACCGCCGAGTTATGAAAATTTTAGATGTGCTATAGAATCCCGTGACGTTTTGCCTACTCCCGAAGTGTTACGAATTAAAATTATCGAAGAAAGCGACGCGCGCGCAAATAAAGACGAAGTAAATACAAACATTCAAAGTGCTATGTATTCACAACAAACGTTCAATAAATCTAACTTTCGCGATAATAAACGAAAATTTTCGAAACCTCAATATCGCGATACAAAAGAATTTTTCAAATTTCGTTGTCATAAATGTCAGAAAATCGGTCATATGGCTGCTGAATGTAGATCCTGGAAAACAAAATCTGAAGTCAGGAACGCAGAACATATTAGTTTTGTTGCTGAAGCTCGACATACTTGTAGTACATCCAAGAAAACGACGAATTGGTGCTTGGACAGTGGTGCAACTACACACGTATGCAAGAAATAATAATAATAATAATAATAATAATAATAATAATAATAATAATAATAATAATAATAATAATAATAATCTTTATTACCATGTAAGTAAAAGGCGAGGTTCAGTCCAAGGCAGTTCTTCCACCTAACCCGGTATAGTACAAAAATATATGACATTAATATATATATATATATATATATAAAAATCATCAAACGCGAAACAATTTGAGAAAAAAATATTAAAAACTATTACTACATTACATTAGTTAATATAAATTTTTCACTCTGAGTTTGAAAGCGGTTAACGATAGAGACTTCAGGGATTCAGGAATATTATTGTTATACAAAGAAGGCGCGAGATAGGAAAATGAAACTCTAGATTTTGACTTTCGAAAGAAAGGAACAGTATACAAATTCTTAATACGGAGAGTGTAATTGCATTCTCTGGGTATTAACTTGTCAAAGAGATAATTTGGAGTTCTAGTTAACCTTACATTGTGTATTAAACAAAGATAATTAATTTTCAGTCGTTCATCAACAGATTTCATATTTGCTGCAGTCCGGTATTGTGATATATGATCGTATTTGCGAATACCATAAGCAAAACTTAAACAGGAATTCTGTGTTACATGTCGATTTCTCTTACGCCTACATCTCAGTCAACCTTGATGACGTCCCCGCGTTGCGGTCGTCTTCGTCATCTTGACCCACTCAGCTAGTTCATTCACAAGGCCAGGTGAACGACCTCCACCGACGCTTGTGCAAAGATTTAACGTGTTTATTGGTAAAGGATTGCAAAATCTTCATTTTTCAAGTCTTCTTCGTTAGCAGCCTGTGGAGTTGCACGTACAATTTTGGTGTCGCTGAAGTTACCGTTTTTATCGTTTTTCGAAATATTATCCTCGTGTGAGGGAATTTTTGTACGGCAACTAATTTTCTGGAACAGAGTGGTTCCTCCGTGTATTCGGGATTTAATACACACAGTCCTGCAACTGAATTTACTATTTTAGCCCCATATTAACTTAGGTGAGTTTGCACATGTGATTCACTTACCGTTCTCTTATATTTTTGTCGCCTCGCGTTCTAACAATAATCGTTCTTTTTAGGCTTTTTATTTTTAGTTTTATTTTCAAGTTACGTTTTTGACGTTACCGTCTTGTCACGTTTACGTGTACAATTATCGACTTTATTCTCGTTACGTCTATCGTGACGTCACCCCATCGATTGAGACTTTATATATCGATCTCGAGCTGTACATCACGTATCGAACCTCAGGGTTGATTGTTCAGCATTCGTTGATGAAATACCTGTGCTGTTTGACGCCTACGACTGATTATCTGGAAGTTACCACCACTATTCGCCATCACAGTTTCCTGTACTTGTCGGAAAACCACCTGGTGCAACCTGGTTTGGCTACACCTCGTCTGCGATTGGAGCTTTTGGTGTCATCTGTCGCCTCCACACTCACAGCCAGCCGTGTCAGCCCAGCGCCAGCGACCAGATAAGAGTTCTTTTCACTTTATTATTCCATGTTATTCATTGGGACAACGGCTTCCCTGTTGTTCAACTCATTTATATCAAACGTACTGTCATATTTCATAACCTGCATTCATGTGTATTATGTAATGTCAAAATCGATTACTTATATCAGTTGTACTTACGCTTTATATAATTGTTCAACGTACACCATTGTTTACCAAGCCGATTCGCGGTCGACTTGTATATTTAATTCACTTGTAAACTGGAGTACGAATCTGCGAACGACTTCGATTAGGTTAGAATACCGTTCAGATTGTTTATTTACTGCGATTGACGCGCGTATCCTTGGCCAACGACGCACACATCAACGCCCGCGCCATTTTGAAATGTTAGTTACTTTTTGTCAATACCAACCGCTCGCAGAAACGCACGATTCAGTGTTGTTTTGTTAATAAATTATTTGAATGTTCCCGCGAACCGGACTTAAGGTTTTTTATGATTGTAGAAGTACGGCTATTAAATATTCGTTTTATTTTACGTACAGAGTTTATGTTTGAAGTATATTCCCCTATTATCATTACCGTTAACATCACTATATTTCCTTATTGCCGCATTTTCCCAGTTCCGTGCCGTGTGTCGAAACACGCCCGGTTGAGAGGGGCTGAATTTTATTTTGACTGGCGCCCTCTCCCTCTTCTTTATGTAAAACTCACCCCTAATCTACCACTGAGTTACGCCGTTCTCACCATTACTTTCACGGGTTTAAAATCTGGGCATAGTAGTAAGATTTCTCGTATCGTCCGTAAATTAACGTTGTCGCCCAGCTTTATCGTTTTTGTATTTTTATCGTTTACCATAATTATTATCCACTCAAGGCAAGAGTGGGCAATAAAAAGTGGCGCCCAACTAGAGGGCCCGATTTTCTTCGTTTTTGCTCAAGGGCCTTGTTACATCCAACGTGGACTTTCGCTTAAAAAAATTTTTATTAATAGGGTGTTCTGCCAACAAATATTTAGTGTTATTTCGTTATCGTATCGGAGAATAAAAGCAGTTTCGATTTTTGGATAGTTTATTTCGCTTTAGTTAGTTTTAGTTTAGTTTCGGATAATTTTAGGAAGGTTTAGAATACTCTTAGGTATAGTTTTGGTTTTAGGATTAGTTAGTTAGTTATTTATTGTCTTTCGGGAATTATAATTTAAGTTACGATCTTGGACGGAAAATATGAGATTAACAGGTTGTCGAAGGATGAACTGACATATGAAGTTAAGATTAGAGGCATTGCTGAAGCAGAGAGTTCTTGCGACCAAATGAGGAAAACTTTACGTAGTGTTCTCAAAATAGAACACAATGCTTCGTTTACACGACCCAAGTACCCTTTTAAGTTTGAACAAGATGTGATCGCTCTGGAAGAGAAAATGAATTAGATTAGTAACATGATACGAGAATTTGCAGGATTAAAGTCATCACCGGAATATCGAAAGATTATTACGAAAATTGCGCATGCCGTCGGTCGTGTTAATAGTAGCGAACCTTTATCTGATGAAGATCGCGCAAAGCGGTCTCGACTGTTAGTAAGATTAGCACTTCTCGAATCCGAGTTGAAATCGAGTGCTAAAACATTCAAGAGAAATTCTACCGCTATTGACGAGACTAATTTTCTTAACACGATTCGAGAACATAAAGATTCCGCATCTTCGAGCTCGGATACAGATTCAGATCCCCCTCCAGCTCGAATGACGATAAAATCGGTACCCGTATCCAAATGGGGTTTTAAATTCTCGGGCGACACAAGACAAATGTCGGTGAACGCTTTCGTTGAAAGAGTCGACGAATTACGGGTTGCAAGAAATGTATCACGTGACGAGCTGCTGCATACCGCTGTCGACCTGCTGGAAGGAACAGCGGTAATGTGGTATAGGGCTAATAAGCAGACCTTTACCTCATGGAATGAGTTGATAGAAGGCTTACGGGAAGAATTCCAGCCTATTGACTTTGAGGAGAAGCTAGTAGATGAGATTAAGAGACGTACCCAAGGGCCTCGTGAACCCATAGGGATTTACATTGCAGCAATGACGACACTGTTCTCACGTCTACGAGCGAAACTCTCCGAGAAGCAGAAGCTACGAATACTGCTGCGGAATATCGCACCCTTCTACCAAACTCAGCTTGGCCTTATTGACGTCGAATCCGTACCGCACCTGCTACAGTTATGTCGCAAATTAGAAGCAAGAAAAGTGTCAGTTGAAGAATACGTACCTCCATCTCGCCGTGGACAATCTTACGAGCCAGATCTAGCGTACGTATATGCGGACAGTGAACATCAAGCTGCTCCTATCGATTCTCGTCCCGAAAATCCTCGAAATCAGGACACACAGAAAGCCACGCCCAATCCACACTCACGTAAGTGTTGGAACTGCGATCAGTCAGGACACTGCGCTGCAGGCTGTGATTTAAGACAGCGTAAAATGTATTGTTACCGATGCGGAAAAGTAAATTTCACGGTGAATACCTGTCCTACGTGTTCGGGAAACGCGAACAAGCCGCGGAAGTGAGTCGTTTCTCGCGGCATCCTGATTTCAAATCGACTCCAGTTAATCACGTCCTTGATTTTATTATCGCTCACGCGAAGGATGACGAACGTCCTTATTTAAATGTCCATATTTATGATGAACCATTTCTCGGTCTGTTAGTTCAGGTGCTTCATGCACAATTATTGGTAAAGTAGATTGGGATCGTTTAAGTCATATAAATTTACCGATTAAGAACAGTATTTCGTATTGTACCGTAGCGAATGGACAACGTTGTCGTTGTTTAGGCAGTATACCGTTCCATTTCGTTTGAGAGAGAAAGTTAAAGTTGTAGCTTAGTATCGCATGTTATACGTACTGATAGTCCACCTATCAAGCAGAGATACTACCCCATATCACCGGCTATGCAGAAGGTCGTCGACAAAGAGTTAGAGGAGATGTTGAAGCACGACATCATAGAACGCTCAAACAGCCCTTGGTCTGAATAAGAGTTATTCTATTTTTATCTGTTAAAGTTAGATTAGGTATGTATGCACACACGCAGTAATCAAACGTTGATAGAACTAAAGAATTTATTAACTTGAATTTGATCTCAGTATTAAGATCTTGGCGAAATTGACGTTCTCTAAACTTCAGGTCTTCATCAACATCCAGCGATTTCACTGAGATATATGCTATGAACGGAGCATTAAATCTCGCAAGCAACGAATCTACAAATATTGTTGGAATTGGTACTACCCAATTATTAGCAAACGTCAATGGTAATACGAAGAATATTTCATTGATGACTCGCTGTACGTACGCAATCTACGAACGAATTTGTTATCAATTAGTAAGATAACAGACAAGAATTTTGAAGTTTTATTCAAGAAAAATAAAGCCTTCGTTTACGAAAGAAAAGATGATATCAAACTAACAGCTGATCGAATTGGAAATCTATACTATGCACGCGAGAAAAATGAAAATTTGCAAGGGGAAAAAAATTCTTGCATCTACAGAAAACATATCTAAACTGTTTATGTCATGGCATCGGCGTCTAATACATCTGAACGTGTCAGATATACGAAAAATTATGCAAGATGGTGAAATTCCCAACGTAAGTTCTTCAGAAATTATCAATCAATTTCAGTGTGGCATATGTCTAAAAGGAAAAATGACAAGAAAACCTTTCATCAGCAAATCTAACAGAGTCAATGAAAAACTAGAGATAATTCACTCTGACGTTTGTGGTCCGATACGGGTTGAATCTCTAGGAAGGGCTCGTTATTATATCACATATATAGATGATACATCAAGATGGTATGACTAAAACTATTATAATTACCCCTTAACCTTAAAATTCATTTTAATAAAAACTAAATACGTATTTCGAGAGCTAAGTTCTCATCGTCAGTAGTACAACAAGGGAAAGTTAAACAGAGTAGTCAAGATTACTCAACATGTCAACCATGCCAGAGGTCCTAACAACTCTGATTAGTATTTAGTTTTTATTAAAATTAATTTTAAGGTTAAGGGGTAATTATAATAGTTTTAGTTATATTTAACCTTAGACTCCATCTATTATAAATTTTTAAGATGATGTGAAGTCAGATTCGTTAAACCTAAAGATGAAGTTCCGAAGACAGCCATAGAAGTTCTAGAATTATTTGAAAATAAAAAGGAAAGAAGAGTAAAGTGTCTTCAAACAGATAATGGAACTGAATACGTATGTAAAGAATTAGAAAAATATCTAAAAAGTAAAGGTATTACAAGACGACTCACTAATCCGAATAATCCTGAACAGAATGGAGTAGCTGAAGGAAGAGACAGAACTTTTATGGAAACTGCAAAAATATATTGACATTGAATGTATGTCTGAAAAATATAAGTTTATTTAATTTGTATAGCATGCTCTCCATTTATTCTTAACACAAGGTTTTTTTTCTTAAATTTTCCATGGAATAAGATCCTTTGTTTCAATTTATCAATTGTCCTTGACATTTCTGGCAATACAAATAAACAGGTAAAAAATAAAGGTGGAAATGCTATTCGAGAAATGACTATCTTTGACCAGTCTTGAACTCAATTTCCAACATTCGCTTAACTCAGATGGAAAACACATTCTCGTCTAGTAAATACTATTTACTTCTCTTGTCTTGTAGCACAAATAAATATTATTAGTCCGGATGTTAAGGGAGTTTACCCTGCATTTTGTGATGCAAGCAAGCCGTTTGGTTCATATGTCACTAGGACCATACCCCACCGTTTAAGAGATGTAGCCACCCGGAAATGTCCCGGAGACACAAATTATTGCGGGTTGTATACCTCATTGGCGGAGTTTTCTTAAAGTCGCCGCGGTTCGCAAACCATTGGATCTTCAGAGTAGAATTTTTGTATAAATAAAAACAATGAAAATGTCGTTAATGCTGCAGTGCAAAAAAATATTTGGTTACATATAACGTATACATTTTCCTCTTGAATTTAGTATATTGTGATTAGAAAATTTTGGCTTCCTTGTCCGATTGCGCAAGAACGCTACGTCATACTAGAACATAACCCGAATAAAAATTGTAGCGCGTTCGAAGAGCTATCGACATGGGGCTTAGTGGCGTGTCTGTAACGTTCAGAGGCCCACCGACACGGAAGTTTCTAAAGAGACACGTAAGTGAGCCGAGCCGCCCTGTGCAAGATAGATCATTGTTACGTCAATTGGAGTAAGTCGTTTATTTTATATGTTGCTTGGACAATACACTACCGATTAAGAAATGAAGCCACCCGGAGAGGTTGCACAGGCTCTGGGTATTGAGGGTTGTATACTTCATTGGTGCATTTTTCTTAAAGTAGCAGTGGTGTGCAAACCATTGGGTCTACCGAGCTGGTTTTATTTTTATATTACTTGTAATGATAAGGTCTTTGATGCTGCCGCGCAAAAAAATTGAGTTTGGTTACATATAACGTATTCATGTTTCTCTTGAATTTAGCACATTGTGATTCTTTAGGAGTATATTTTGGCTTCCTTGGCCGATTGCGTAAGAACTCTACGTTATAACGGAAAATAACCCAAATAAAAGTTGTAGCGCATCCAAAGAGCTATCGATATAGGGCTCAGCGCCATGTCTGCGGCTATCAGAGGTCAGCCGACATGGAAGTTTCTAAAGAGAGGCGTAGGTGCACAGAGCCGCCCTGTGCGAGAGAGAACATTGATGGGTCAGTTCGAGTAGCCGTTTGGTTCATGAGTAGCTGGGACCAAACGCTACCGATTAAAAGATGTAGCCATCCAAAAATGCCGCGTAGGCTTTGTATATTGCGGGTTGTATACCTCATTGGCGCGTCTTTTCTTATTAAAGTCGCAGTGGTAGGCAAACCATTGGACCTACAGTGCTGATTTTTTATATTTATTAATTGTAATGATAAGAACTTTGATGCTGCAGAGCAAAAAATGAAGTTTCATTACTTATAACGTATCCATTTTCCTCTTGAACAGAGCACATTGTGGTTTTTTGGAGAAAATTTTGGCTTCCTTGGTCGATTTCGCAAGAACCCTACGTTATACCGGAAAACAATCCTAATAAAAGTTGTAGCGCGTTCTAAAAGCTATCGATATAGAGCTCAGAGGCGTGTCTGTGGCTATCAGAAGCCCGCCGACACGGAAGTTTCTAAAGAGTCGAGTACGTGCGCCGAGTTGCCCTACGCGAAAGAGAACATTGTTGCATCAATTAGAGCAAACCATTTGATTTGCATGATGGTGGGACCATACCCTATAATTTATGAGGTGTAGCCACCCAGAAATGCCCCGCAGTCAGTGTATATTGCGGGTTATATATCTCATTGGCACGTGTTTTCTTATTAAAATCGCAGTGGTGCGCAAACCATTCGATCTACAGAGCTGGTATGTTTTTTGTATAAAATGTAATGAAAGCGTATTTGATGCTGCAGTGCAAAAAAGGAGTTTGGTTACATATATCGTATCCACTATCCTCTTGAACAGAGCATTTTGTGGGTTTTTTTGGTGAAAATTTTGGCTACTTTGATCGATTTTGCTAGAACGCTGCGTTACACAAGAAAACAACACTAATAAAAGTTGTAGTGCGTTTAAAGAGCTATCGATAGAGAGCTTAGCGGCGTGTCTGTGGCTATCATCGGTTCGAAGACACAAAAGTATCTAAATGGACACGTGGGTGCGCCGAGCCGCCCTGTAGGAGATAGAACCTACACGTCCATTTAGAAACCACAAAAACTAGTACGCGGTAATTTAGTGCTAATTTATTGCTAATTATTGCCGTATAAAACAAATTTATTGCTATTGTTGTTATGACGATAATTAATTTATAAGTGTACCTCCAAGTTCACGCTGGAGGTACCACATTAATAAACCACAAAAACTAGTACGCAGTAATTTAGTGCTAATTTATTGCTAATTATTGCCGTATAACACAAATTTATTGCTATTCCTGTTATGGAGATAACAACTAAATTATAAGTGTACCTCCAAATTCACGCTGGATGTACCACATTAATAAACCACATAAACTAGTACGTAGTAATTTAGTGCTAATTTATTGCAAATTATTGCCGTATAACACAAATTTATTTCTATTGTTGTTATGAAGATAATAACTAACTTATAAGTATATCTCCAAGCTCACGCTGGAGGTATCACATTAATAAACCACAAAAACTAGTACGCAGTAATTTAGTGCTAATTTATTGCTGATTATTGCCGTATAACACAAATTTATTGCTATTGTTGTTATGAAGATAATAACTAATTTATAAGTTTACCTCCAAGTTCACGTTGGAAGTACCACATTAATAAACCACAAAAACTAGTACGCAATAATTTAGTGCTAATTTATTGCTAATTATTGCCGTATAACACAAATTTATCTATTCCTGTTATGGAGATAACTAAAATATAAGTGTACATCCAAATTCACGCTGGATGTACCACATTAATAAACCACAAAAACTTGTACGCAGTAACTTAGTGCTAATTTATTGCTAATTATCGCCGTATAATACAAATATATTGCTATTATAATTATGGAGATAATTAATATTTTATAAGTGTACCTTTATGTGGAGGTATTACATTATTAAATCATAAAAACTAGTACTATTACTAACTATTGCCGTACGACATAAATTTATTGCTGTTTTGTAAAGAAAAGAATTACTAGTTTATAAATAGTAAAATTAAACTTGCTTCACAATTTCAATAAAATGACATCGTGCTACTTCCAATGGCTCATTTAAAAATACCTTGTAAATTAATCGATAATAGTAATATATTTTTAAGCAAAAAATAAAATAATTATTATTGGGACCCGCAGAATCCGTTGACGGCCTTGTAACCGCAATTGTCATGGCGGCCAGTAGGACCTGTCAAGTTTGTTTGCATTTTGAATAAGCGCTTTCCGACCCAAAATTATATTAACATTTCAAATCAACACAATTTTTAAGTTTGTTTAGTCATATCCTTCAACAAGAAACATAGTTGAGGGACAATTCTGACTTGAAAATGCAGTCTGCAAGGACAAAAATTTGTAAAATCAATGAAACTATAAATTTTATTTATAAAAACTGTCAATAATTCTCTGAAAACTACATACCAGCAAAATTGTAATATAATTATTTATAAAATGCACGGAACAGTGATATTTACCAGATTGACGCTTTCCGATATATTTAAAGCTCTTTTCCATACGTTCAATCAATCATGTTTTTCTTCTTTCCAAAAATTATGGAATATGTCTTGAATTTTTGTGGTACTCGTACACCCTTTAATACAGCACTTATCTATGTACATTATGTTTATCTTCTTTAATTCGCTTATTTTTCGAACATTTTCAAAAGAAATTATTAAATTAAAGCGTGAGAACTTCTTTTTCTTTTTAACTAAACGATTGTTCTTGACGTTTATATATTTGACATGTCTACTCGTAGACAATGAAGTATTTTACATAGCATAGATTACAGGCACAACCCTGAATAAAAGCCAGACGTACAATGAAAAGTACAAACAATATTTAATGTAAATTATATTTTCAATAATTATAAAAAAATATTTTTTTTAATTATGGTGAATTTTATTTAATTTATGTCGGCAGCACATCAAACTGTCATTTCTTATTCGCAAATTAGTTAAACAGAAATTTGTAAAAGCTATAAAACAAACAGTAATTTCTA
Organism: Harpalus rubripes; assembly: GCA_963082715.1. Classification (NCBI taxonomy): domain Eukaryota; kingdom Metazoa; phylum Arthropoda; class Insecta; order Coleoptera; family Carabidae; genus Harpalus; species Harpalus rubripes. Next base: position 17,920,022 of record OY720455.1, read on the forward strand.
TTTGTGAATGCACCTTCAGCGTGCGTCTTTCAAGTTTATCTCTTTAATAAATAGCACAGGCGGATCTATGGGGGTGGTAAAGGGGGTATTACTCTCCCTAAGAAAATTGAAAATGTATTGTTTTTATTATGAAGTATTATTATTTTAAATGGGAATGCATACAAATTCCTAAATGCGCACATATCACTCTGTACATTTCTTGGCATATATCGCCCCTTGAAGTTATATTGCTCTATACATTTCACGCCTTGTACTTTTGTTACTGTGTACAAATCTATACCATGAAGTTACTGCGTATCAAAGAATTTAAACTTGACGCGTTCACTACATCCCGAATTACACTTCATAAACAAAATGTATTTTAATTTAAACATGTGTAACATTTGCGTTATGTTTTAGGATAAGTTTACGTTTTTTGCACGATGGGTTTTTTTTAATGTTTACCGATAGGGTTTCCAAGACAGTAGGCTATATATTACTGAACGGTAAGTAAATAAAAACAACAATCGAAGCTTACTTTCAAAATGAAAACTAAAATATTTTAATGTGTCAAAATAATTTTCAATTCTATTTTTTTTTTAATTTCGTGCGTCGATCGTGCAAAAAATGTTATAAGCATTACGAACGTTAAAGAATTACCGATCTCAGACAAAAATAGAGTCGTCGCTATGCTCCTCCTCCGAACAATGGGGTCATTTCACATTTTCTAATTTATTGATTTTTTGAAAGAATAGGTCAAATTAAATATGTAATTGCATGTTTTACCCCTTACAAGTCTTTAGAATCAGAGATATGATTTTTTAAAAGTTGTCTTTAATTTCAAATATTTGGCCGCTGACGTCACGGTTTGCCGGACACAACAGTCAAGCTCTACCGGTTTAGTTTGGGACTATGATTTTTTGGGTTGTCACTTGTCAGTTTGATTTTGTGAAAGCAACAGGTAGTTCCTATAAATTTTTTGTTCAATTCGTATTTTCTGCTTGGTATTCCAATGAATATTTTTTTCGATGTTTTCAAAGAGGTTTTATCACAGCAAGGCACGTCACAATACTTCACAATCATATTGTTAACTAAAAACATATTTCATACAACTATTGATATTTATTTTAAAGAATATTTTATTTACATACCTTTACTATTAACTCTGCTGTCACCTGTCACAATTTTAGGTTACAACAGCAAACGGAAACCACGTGAACCGTAAACATGTGTGTGTGAGAGAGGAATGGCTTTGTGTAAGTAACAACCCGTGACGTCACGAATTTTACAGCGCGAAAGTTTATTAGTAAATTTATGAATGAAAAGTCGCATATTTCGTTTTACTTTATATTACTATATTTATTAAATGAGACGAATTTCACGATTTTATAAAAAAAACAACAATTTTTATTTTTTGAAATGACCCCATTGTCTTTAATCGGTGAACTGTCCTTACCGTTCTTAATACTTAACTATTATTAAAAGGAATAAAATAAATTTTATTTTCGAAGTGTACTTCGAGATGAGATAACGCGCTAAGTTCGAATTCAATGATGTGCATCAACTTCATGGTATAGATTTGTACACAGTCACGAATGTACAAGGCGGGAAATGTACAGGGCTATATGACCTCAAGTGACATAAATTGAAATCAGTTTGAAATACATCATAATTTCAAATTGATCCCAACTTTTCGCTCGTCAGTGTACCTATAACAGTGAAATGATTATTTTATAAAATTAAATAATTGTATATTATATAAACTTAACATTTCATTATTATACATTATTTTTTGCTTCTTAGTATATTATGGTAGTCATATTAAATAAAACATTTGTGATTTTTTTGAAAATTTTACACTTACCCCCCCCCCCTAAACTCTTAGATTAGATCCGCCCCTGATAAATAGAATACATTGACAAGCTTTGAAAGAAAATAACTATTCAATCACTTAAAATATGTATTTTATATAATTTCTTTATTTCAAAATAATAAAACCTAGTTGTAGAATGAAATATATATAATATAATATAATAACTCTACGAAACGTTATATTGTGTTATATACAGTTTTACCAACTGTTACCAAATGGTTTTTGTTTTGTAATATTGTGTTATGGTGCTTCTGCTTAGAAGTGTAGTCGAATAATTATTATTAAATTTCATTAAATTGTTTACTATCAAACAAAATTATGTAAATCTTATGCAAATAAGAACGCATTTATTGTATATTCCATGATTGCCAACCTAACTACCGTGGAGGCGTAGGCCACTGTTGTCACAGGCACGGATTGTAGATTCGAGATTAAAATGTAATGGCGGTAAATTTGAATGTATATAGTTACATAAAAAAATATGTAAATAGTTACGAGTATTTATGGTACAGTGTGTCATGATGCACATTAGTCAATCGAAAAACTAAAATAGCACAGGAGGCCTGTCAAAGATAATTTTTAACAAAAATAAATTTATTAGAGGTTGACATTTAAGTAATGCTGGAATTGATCTTCTTCACTTATCCACCGAAAGAATATTCAGATGACAACAAATATTGGTTAAGATACCGGCATCATGTAGTAATACCATGCCTACCAACAACTATAATTATTTAAGAAATTCTAAAAAAAAAATAATAATTAGTTCAGGGTCGATAAGTGTACTCTTTTGGGTACTTCTACCATTAAATTTGTTATGTCTTACTAGTACCTACATTATAGTTTATTACTGTTACGGATAAGGGACCAGCTATCTGGCAATATAATGCCCTAGGGAAACAATTCATAGTTACTTGTATATCAAGGCCGCGGAATCATTCTTTAGCGTACCGAGAGAAAAATTGTCGCTGAGGCCGCTTGCGGCCGAGGCAAGACAATTTCGAGGGCGCTAAAGGATTTGTAGCCCCCCCCCCCCATTGTCACAGGGAATAATCGGCCAGACTTTTCCATTGCATGATCTTTATTTTAAGAAAATTATATCTTAGTAGATTTATTTTTAAATATTTATATTGTATGATTTATAAAGGTAATTTCTGATAAATACATGTTTCACTATTTAACTCAGTTGCTACGTCCCTCCCTTGTCAAAATTCGGGCTACGCCCTTGATTACAGCCCTCTGGCGATTAACAAGTCCACGGACCAGAGCCAGAAGCCCTCGGACTTGTAAACTTATTGCCCTCTAACGGTATAAACATCTTCATAATGCCCTTCATCCATATCATTATATGCCTGATAAATTTTTCATATAAGTTATTACTTATACTTATTATAAGGCAATAATTAGCAATAAGTAATTTGCTAATGATGGAGATAATTCTATCGCAGCGTTTTCTCAGGATGCGCAAATAATTAGGCGGTGTAAAGTTAATAAAAAAATAGTTATATTACACTAATTATTTACAGATACCAACAATACCAAAAGAGTAAAGTGCAGACTCTCGTATTGACTGCCAAGCATACCCCTTAAATATCTTGTCTTGTGTGACATCCCGAACAGAGGTAGGGAACCAATCTTATCAGAATGAACCGAGCAGCCGATTCGAATGAAAAATATTTTGGACAACCCTACCACGGACGAAACATGCACAATGCAGAGATGAAGACAGTAATATAAGAACATAACATACTGAATATTATTTAACAAATATTAACATGTAAATATAAAAAAAATATAGGAGTATACATTCAATGTTTACATAAATAAATAATAGAAAATAACAATTTAAAATATTGAACAACATAAAGATCAAATATAGTGAGACACAAAAGTAAAATGCTCTTTATCACTATAATAAAGGCCGTGGGAGAACCATATTAACCAAAGTTATTATTGCAAAGTCCCGGAATACAAAAATGTATTTTTTTTAATATTCAGGGGATCAGGGTTAATAATATAAGTTTAAACTGTAGAGCAGCAAAAATTTGTCTTGTTTCAAAGTTTTTATTTAAAAAAAAAATACTAGAAGTTGTGTCAGAACCATATTACTACCAGTTATTACTACACAACTCCTGGATACAAAAAGATAAAAATTATTGAAATATTCAGGGGATGAGGGTTAATAATATAAGTTTAAAATGAGAAGCAGCGAAAATTTGTCTTGTTTCAGTTTTTATTTTTTTATAAAAATTACTAGAAGCTGTGACAGAACCATATTACTACCAGTTATTACTATACACCCCCTGAATACAAAAATTAAATATTATTGAAATATTCTGGGGTTAAGGGGATGATTTTAAACTTATATTTAACCTTCATCCCCTGAATATTTCAATAGTTTTTACATTTTTGTATTCACGGGTGTAGTAATAACTGGTAGTAATATGGTCCTGTCACAGCTTCTAGTAATTTTCTAAAAAATAAAAACTTTGAAACAAGACAATTTTTTGCTGCTTCTGATTTTAAATTTATTATTAACCCTCATCCCCTGAATATTTCAATAATTTTTATATTTAGGAAGTGTGTAGTAATAACTGGTAGTAATATAGTTCTGTTACAGTTTCTAGTAATTTTTTTTTTAATAAAAACTTTGAAACCAGACAAATTCTCGCTGCTCCAGAGTTTAAACTCATATTAATAACCCTCATTCCCTGAATATTTAAAAAATTACATTTTTGTATTCAGGGAGTGTGTAGTAATGACTGGTAGTAATATGGTTTTGTCACAGCATCTAATAATTTTTTTTTTAATAAAACTTTGAAACAAGAATAAATCTCGTTGCTTCCGAGTTTAATCTTATATTATTAACCGTTATCCCCCAATTATTTAAATAATTTTTACATTTTTGTATTCAGGGGCTTGCAATAATAACTGTGGTTAATATGGTTACCCACGGCTTTTATTATAGTGATAAAGAGCATTTTAGTTTTGAGTCTCACTATATTTGATCTTTATGTTGTTTAATATTTTAAATTGTTATATTCTATTATTTATTTATGAAAACATTAAATATATACTTTGTTGTAATTTTTTAAAAAATATTTACATGTTAATATTTGTTAAATAATATTCAGTGTTATGTTCTTATATTACTGTCTTCATCTCTGCATTGTGCATGTTACGTCCGTGGTAGGTTTGTCCAAAATATTTTTCATTCGTATCGGCTGCTGCGAATCGGCTGCTAGGTTCACTCTGATACCAATATTTCATGAAGAGTCGGTTCAAATTCTCAAATAACTATTGCTGGGTGGTATTTGTTGACGCTGGTGGGATTTTTCCAGAGACTGGTGGCCTGCGTGCGAGATAGGGCTGTACGTGCGTTAAACGTCCAGTACTCTGAATTCGGGATATTTAAGGACATAGCCTTGATGATGAACATTTCTGGACCTAGATATTCTCTGCTATTGGGTTTTTTAGAATGGCAACAAAATTCAGTCTCTTGGTACAATATTCTATTTGCTGCACATTGTGTAGGGGAATTTATTTATATCTATTTAACTAATAAAAATTTAATGGCTCTGTCCTGAACATAATTAATTACTTCCACAACAACAATAGCAATAAATTTGTATTATACGGCAATAAATAGCAATAAATTAGCACTAAATTACTGCGTACTATTTTTTGTTGTTTATTAATGTGGTACCTCCAGTGTGAACTTGGAGGTACACTTATAAATTAGTTATTATCTTCATAACAACAAAAGCAATAAATTTGTGTTATACGGCACTAATTAGCAATAAATTAGCACCAAATTACTGCGTACTAGTTTTTGTGGTTTATTAATGTGGCACCTCCAGCGTGAACTTGGAGGTACACTTATAAATTAGTTATTATCTTCATAACAATAGCAATAAATTTGTGTTATACGGCAATAATTAGCAATAAATTAGCACCAAATTACTGCGTACTAGTTTCTGTGGTTTATTAATGTGGCACCTCCAGCATGAACTTGGAGGTACACTTATAAATTAGTTATTATCTTCATAACAACAATAGCAATAAATTTGTGTTATACGGCAATAATTAGCAATAAATTAGCACCAAATTACTGCGTACTAGTTTTTGTGGTTTATTAATGTGGCACCTCCAGCGTGAACTTGGAGGTACCCTTATAAATTAGTTATTATCTTCATAACAATAGCAATAAATTTGTGTTATACAGCAATAATTAGCAATAAATTAGCACCAAATTACTGCGTACTAGTTTTTGTGGTTTATTAATGTGGCACCTCCAGCATGAACTTGGAGGTACAATTATAAATTAGTTATTATCTTCATAACAACAATAGCAATAAATTTGTGTTATACAGCAATAATTAGCAATAAATTAGCACTAAATTACTGCGTACTAGTTTTTGTGGTGTATTAATGTGGTACCTCCAGCGTGAACTTGGAGGTACACTTATAAATTAGTTATTATCTTCATAACAACAAAAGCAATAAATTTGTGTTATACGGCAATAATTAGCAATAAATTAGCACCAAATTACTGCGTACTAGTTTTTGTGGTTTATTAATGTGGCACCTCCAGCGTGAACTTGGAGGTACACTTATAAATTAGTTATTATCTTCATAACAACAATAGCAATAAATTTGTGTTATACGGCAATAATTAGCAATAAATTAGCACTAAATTACAGCGTACTAGTTTTTGTGGTGTATTAATGTGGTACCTCCAGCGTGAACTTGGAGGTACACTTATAAATTAGTTATTATCTTCATAACAACAAAAGCAATAAATTTGTGTTATACGGCAATAATTAGCAATAAATTAGCACTAAATTACTGCGTACTAGTTTTTGTGGTTTATTAATGTGGCACCTCCAGCATGAACTTGGAGGTACCCTTATAAATTAGTTATTATCTTCATAACAATAGCAATAAATTTGTGTTATACGGCAATAATTAGCAATAAATTAGCACCAAATTACTGCGTACTAGTTTTTGTGGTTTATTAATGTGGCACCTCCAGCATGAACTTGGAGGTACACTTATAAATTAGTTATTATCTTCATAACAATAGCAATAAATTTGTGTTATACGGCAATAATTAGCAATAAATTAGCACCAAATTACTGCGTACTAGTTTTTGTGGTTTATTAATGTGGCACCTCCAGCTTGAACTTGGAGGTACACTTATAAATTAGGTATTATCTTCATAACAACAAAAGCAATAAATTTGTGTTATACGGCAATAATTAGCAATTAATTAGCACCAAATTACTGCGTACTAGTTTTTGTGGTTTATTAATGTGGCACCTCCAGCGTGAACTTGGAGGTACACTTATAAATTAGTTATTATCTTCATAACAACAATAGCAATAAATTTGTGTTATACAGCAATAATTAGCAATAAATTAGCACTAAATTACTGCGTACTAGTTTTTGTGGTGTATTAATGTGGTACCTCCAGCGTGAACTTGGAGGTACACTTATAAATTAGTTATTATCTTCATAACAACAAAAGCAATAAATTTGTGTTATACGGAACTAATTAGCAATAAATTAGCACCAAATTACTGCGTACTAGTTTTTGTGGTTTATTAATGTGGCACCTCCAGCGTGAACTTGGAGGTACACTTATAAATTAGTTATTATCTTCATAACAATAGCAATAAATTTGTGTTATACGGCAATAATTAGCAATAAATTAGCACCAAATTACTGCGTACTAGTTTCTGTGGTTTATTAATGTGGCACCTCCAGCATGAACTTGGAGGTACACTTATAAATTAGTTATTATCTTCATAACAACAATAGCAATAAATTTGTGTTATACGGCAATAATTAGCAATAAATTAGCACCAAATTACTGCGTACTAGTTTTTGTGGTTTATTAATGTGGCACCTCCAGCGTGAACTTGGAGGTACCCTTATAAATTAGTTATTATCTTCATAACAATAGCAATAAATTTGTGTTATACGGCAATAATTAGCAATAAATTAGCACCAAATTACTGCGTACTAGTTTTTGTGGTTTATTAATGTGGCACCTCCAGCATGAACTTGGAGGTACAATTATAAATTAGTTATTATCTTCATAACAACAATAGCAATAAATTTGTGTTATACAGCAATAATTAGCAATAAATTAGCACTAAATTACTGCGTACTAGTTTTTGTGGTGTATTAATGTGGTACCTCCAGCGTGAACTTGGAGGTACACTTATAAATTAGTTATTATCTTCATAACAACAAAAGCAATAAATTTGTGTTATACGGCAATAATTAGCAATAAATTAGCACCAAATTACTGCGTACTAGTTTTTGTGGTTTATTAATGTGGCACCTCCAGCGTGAACTTGGAGGTACACTTATAAATTAGTTATTATCTTCATAACAACAATAGCAATAAATTTGTGTTATACGGCAATAATTAGCAATAAATTAGCACTAAATTACAGCGTACTAGTTTTTGTGGTGTATTAATGTGGTACCTCCAGCGTGAACTTGGAGGTACACTTATAAATTAGTTATTATCTTCATAACAACAAAAGCAATAAATTTGTGTTATACGGCAATAATTAGCAATAAATTAGCACTAAATTACTGCGTACTAGTTTTTGTGGTTTATTAATGTGGCACCTCCAGCATGAACTTGGAGGTACCCTTATAAATTAGTTATTATCTTCATAACAATAGCAATAAATTTGTGTTATACGGCAATAATTAGCAATAAATTAGCACCAAATTACTGCGTACTAGTTTCTGTGGTTTATTAATGTGGCACCTCCAGCATGAACTTGGAGGTACACTTATAAATTAGTTATTATCTTCATAACAACAATAGCAATAAATTTGTGTTATACGGCAATAATTAGCAATAAATTAGCACCAAATTACTGCGTACTAGTTTTTGTGGTTTATTAATGTGGCACCTCCAGCGTGAACTTGGAGGTACCCTTATAAATTAGTTATTATCTTCATAACAATAGCAATAAATTTGTGTTATACGGCAATAATTAGCAATAAATTAGCACCAAATTACTGCGTACTAGTTTTTGTGGTTTATTAATGTGGCACCTCCAGCATGAACTTGGAGGTACAATTATAAATTAGTTATTATCTTCATAACAACAATAGCAATAAATTTGTGTTATACAGCAATAATTAGCAATAAATTAGCACTAAATTACTGCGTACTAGTTTTTGTGGTGTATTAATGTGGTACCTCCAGCGTGAACTTGGAGGTACACTTATAAATTAGTTATTATCTTCATAACAACAAAAGCAATAAATTTGTGTTATACGGCAATAATTAGCAATAAATTAGCACCAAATTACTGCGTACTAGTTTTTGTGGTTTATTAATGTGGCACCTCCAGCGTGAACTTGGAGGTACACTTATAAATTAGTTATTATCTTCATAACAACAATAGCAATAAATTTGTGTTATACGGCAATAATTAGCAATAAATTAGCACTAAATTACAGCGTACTAGTTTTTGTGGTGTATTAATGTGGTACCTCCAGCGTGAACTTGGAGGTACACTTATAAATTAGTTATTATCTTCATAACAACAAAAGCAATAAATTTGTGTTATACGGCAATAATTAGCAATAAATTAGCACTAAATTACTGCGTACTAGTTTTTGTGGTTTATTAATGTGGCACCTCCAGCATGAACTTGGAGGTACCCTTATAAATTAGTTATTATCTTCATAACAATAGCAATAAATTTGTGTTATACGGCAATAATTAGCAATAAATTAGCACCAAATTACTGCGTACTAGTTTTTGTGGTTTATTAATGTGGCACCTCCAGCATGAACTTGGAGGTACCCTTATAAATTAGTTATTATCTTCATAACAATAGCAATAAATTTGTGTTATACGGCAATAATTAGCAATAAATTAGCACCAAATTACTGCGTACTAGTTTTTGTGGTTTATTAATGTGGCACCTCCAGCTTGAACTTGGAGGTACACTTATAAATTAGGTATTATCTTCATAACAACAAAAGCAATAAATTTGTGTTATACGGCAATAATTAGCAATTAATTAGCACCAAATTACTGCGTACTAGTTTTTGTGGTTTATTAATGTGGCACCTCCAGCGTGAACTTGGAGGTACACTTATAAATTAGTTATTATCTTCATAACAACAATAGCAATAAATTTGTGTTATACAGCAATAATTAGCAATAAATTAGCACTAAATTACTGCGTACTAGTTTTTGTGGTGTATTAATGTGGTACCTCCAGCGTGAACTTGGAGGTACACTTATAAATTAGTTATTATCTTCATAACAACAAAAGCAATAAATTTGTGTTATACGGAACTAATTAGCAATAAATTAGCACCAAATTACTGCGTACTAGTTTTTGTGGTTTATTAATGTGGCACCTCCAGCGTGAACTTGGAGGTACACTTATAAATTAGTTATTATCTTCATAACAATAGCAATAAATTTGTGTTATACGGCAATAATTAGCAATAAATTAGCACCAAATTACTGCGTACTAGTTTCTGTGGTTTATTAATGTGGCACCTCCAGCATGAACTTGGAGGTACACTTATAAATTAGTTATTATCTTCATAACAACAATAGCAATAAATTTGTGTTATACGGCAATAATTAGCAATAAATTAGCACCAAATTACTGCGTACTAGTTTTTGTGGTTTATTAATGTGGCACCTCCAGCGTGAACTTGGAGGTACCCTTATAAATTTGTTATTATCTTCATAACAATAGCAATAAATTTGTGTTATACGGCAATAATTAGCAATAAATTAGCACCAAATTACTGCGTACTAGTTTTTGTGGTTTATTAATGTGGCACCTCCAGCATGAACTTGGAGGTACAATTATAAATTAGTTATTATCTTCATAACAACAATAGCAATAAATTTGTGTTATACAGCAATAATTAGCAATAAATTAGCACTAAATTACTGCGTACTAGTTTTTGTGGTGTATTAATGTGGTACCTCCAGCGTGAACTTGGAGGTACACTTATAAATTAGTTATTATCTTCATAACAACAAAAGCAATAAATTTGTGTTATACGGCAATAATTAGCAATAAATTAGCACCAAATTACTGCGTACTAGTTTTTGTGGTTTATTAATGTGGCACCTCTAGCGTGAACTTGGAGGTACACTTATAAATTAGTTATTATCTTCATAACAACAATAGCAATAAATTTGTGTTATACGGCAATAATTAGCAATAAATTAGCACTAAATTACAGCGTACTAGTTTTTGTGGTGTATTAATGTGGTACCTCCAGCGTGAACTTGGAGGTACACTTATAAATTAGTTATTATCTTCATAACAACAAAAGCAATAAATTTGTGTTATACGGCAATAATTAGCAATAAATTAGCACTAAATTACTGCGTACTAGTTTTTGTGGTTTATTAATGTGGCACCTCCAGCATGAACTTGGAGGTACCCTTATAAATTAGTTATTATCTTCATAACAATAGCAATAAATTTGTGTTATACGGCAATAATTAGCAATAAATTAGCACCAAATTACTGCGTACTAGTTTTTGTGGTTTATTAATGTGGCACCTCCAGCATGAACTTGGAGTTACACTTATAAATTAGTTATTATCTTCATAACAACAAAAGCAATAAATTTGTGTTATACGGCAATAATTAGCAATTAATTAGCACCAAATTACTGCGTACTAGTTTTTGTGGTTAATTAATGTGGCACCTCCAGCGTGAACTTGGAGGTACACTTATAAATTAGTTATTATCTTCATAACAACAATAGCAATAAATTTGTGTTATACAGCAATAATTAGCAATAAATTAGCACTAAATTACTGCGTACTAGTTTTTGTGGTGTATTAATGTGGTACCTCCAGCGTGAACTTGGAGGTACACTTATAAATTAGTTATTATCTTCATAACAACAAAAGCAATAAATTTGTGTTATACGGCAATAATTAGCAATAAATTAGCACCAAATTACTGCGTACTAGTTTTTGTGGTTTATTAATGTGGCACCTCCAGCGTGAACTTGGAGGTACACTTATAAATTAGTTATTATCTTCATAACAACAATAGCAATAAATTTGTGTTATACGGCTATAATTAGCAATAAATTAGCACTAAATTACAGCGTACTAGTTTTTGTGGTGTATTAATGTGGTACCTCCAGCGTGAACTTGGAGGTACACTTATAAATTAGTTATTATCTTCATAACAACAAAAGCAATAAATTTATGTTATACGGCAATAATTAGCAATAAATTAGCACCAAATTACTGCGTACTAGTTTTTGTGGTTTATTAATATGGCACCTCCAGCGTGAACTTGGAGGTACACTTATAAATTAGTTATTATCTTCATAACAACAATAGCAATAAATTTGTGTTATACGGCAATAATTAGCAATAAATTAGCACTAAATTACAGCGTACTAGTTTTTGTGGTGTATCAATGTGGTACCTCCAGCGTGAACTTGGAGGTACACTTATAAATTAGTTATTATCTTCATAACAACAAAAGCAATAAATTTGTGTTATACGGCAATAATTAGCAATAAATTAGCACCAAATTACTGCGTACTAGTTTTTGTGGTTTATTAATGTGGCACCTCCAGCGTGAACTTGGAGGTACACTTATAAATTAGTTATTATCTTCATAACAACAATAGCAATAAATTTGTGTTATACGGCAATAATTAGCAATAAATTAGCACTAAATTACAGCGTACTAGTTTTTGTGGTGTATTAATGTGGTACCTCCAGCGTGAACTTGGAGGTACACTTATAAATTAGTTATTATCTTCATAACAACAAAAGCAATAAATTTGTGTTATACGACAATAATTAGCAATAAATTAGCACCAAATTACTGCGTACTAGTTTTTGTGGTTTATTAATGTGGCACCTCCAGCGTGAACTTGGAGGTACACATAAATTAGTTATTATCTTCATAACAACAATAGCAATAAATTTGTGTTATACGGCAATAATTAGCAATAAATTAGCACTAAATTACAGCGTACTAGTTTTTGTGGTGTATTAATGTGGTACCTCCAGCGTGAACTTGGAGGTACACTTATAAATTAGTTATTATCTTCATAACAACAAAAGCAATAAATTTGTGTTATACGGCAATAATTAGCAATAAATTAGCACTAAATTACTGCGTACTAGTTTTTGTGGTGTATTAATGTGGTACCTCCAGCGTGAACTTGGAGGTACACTTATAAATTAGTTATTATCTTCATAACAACAAAAGCAATAAATTTGTGTTATACGGCAATAATTAGCAATAAATTAGCACCAAATTACTGCGTACTAGTTTTTGTGGTTTATTAATGTGGCACCTCCAGCGTGAACTTGGAGTTACACTTATAAATTAGTTATTATCTTCATAACAACAATAGCAATAAATTTGTGTTGTACGGCAATAATTAGCAATAAATTAGCACTAAATTACTGCGTACTAGTTTTTGTGGTGTATTAATGTGGTACCTCCAGCGTGAACTTGGAGGTACACTTATAAATTAGTTATTATCTTCATAACAACAAAAGCAATAAATTTGTGTTATACGGCAATAATTAGCAATAAATTAGCACCAAATTACTGCGTACTAGTTTTTGTGGTTTATTAATGTGGCACCTCCAGCGTGAACTTGGAGGTACACTTATAAATTAGTTATTATCTTCATAACAACAATAGCAATAAATTTGTGTTATACGGCAATAATTAGCAATAAATTAGCACTAAATTACAGCGTACTAGTTTTTGTGGTGTATTAATGTGGTACCTCCAGCGTGAACTTGGAGGTACACTTATAAAATAGTTATTATCTTCATAACAACAAAAGCAATAAATTTGTGTTATACGGCAATAATTAGCAATAAATTAGCACCAAATTACTGCGTACTAGTTTTTGTGGTTTATTAATGTGGCACCTCCAGCTTGAACTTGGAGGTACACTTATAAATTAGGTATTATCTTCATAACAACAATAGCAATAAATTTGTGTTATACGGCAATAATTAGCAATAAATTAGCACTAAATTACTGCGTACTATTTTTTGTGGTGTATTAATGTGGTACCTCCAGCGTGAACTTGGAGGTACACTTATAAATTAGTTATTATCTTCATAACAACAAAAGCAATAAATTTGTGTTATACGGCAATGATTAGCAATAAATTAGCACCAAATTACTGGGTACTAGTTTTTGTGGTTTATTAATGTGGCACCTCCAGCGTGAACTTGGAGGTACACTTATAAATTAGTTATTATCTTCATAACAACAATAGCAATAAATTTGTGTTATACGGCAATAATTAGCAATAAATTAGCACTAAATTACTGCGTACTAGTTTTTGTGGTGTATTAATGTGGTACCTCCAGCGTGAACTTGGAGGTACACTTATAAATTAGTTATTATCTTCATAACAACAAAAGCAATAAATTTTTGTTATACGGCAATAATTAGCAATAAATTAGCACTAAATTATAGCATATAAATCATATCGTTATTTGAAAGTGGTACCTCTAACTTCACGCACCTCACATCATAGCTAGAAGACTAATATTGACATAAAAATTGCCTTAAAGATGTGCTATTTAAAATCTAGTATTATTTCACATTTTAAAGATATTTGCAAAAATACAAACTTCAAAATTTACATTTTCGCCAATATCTAGTGACCTATATATTGTTTCTCAAATAAAAAAACACCATTAAAATAGTCTCCTAATGGGGCAATTTTAGTCTAATTTAACCGACTTCGTATCTCTTATAGTTCTCGAGATCCCGATGGTGGAAAAGTTTTCCTGGACAGCCTGTATAATTTTATATTTTCGGGAAGTATTTTAAATTTTCTTTACAGTAATGCCAAAAACTTGCATTTTCATTAGGAAAATGGCATAGTTATAATTCTTCAAAATTATGATATTTTCGCCCTCAGCTTTGTAATCTAAACTGTACGTCTCTCTCTCAAATTAATAACAACTTGTCTATTTCTGTCATCCTGTAAGGGGATGTAATAATTTATGCAAGAAAATGCAGTTCAAGGAACTCGACAAAAATTTCTAGAAATTTATACAGAAAAATATATTCACACAATGAATTAATTTCATTAAATGTAAACAAGCTAATATGAAATCATTTCTACATTAGACTTAACCTTTGGCAGAAGAGCGATCTACGGTGTATATAAATCAATATAAAATAAAAATTAATTTTAGTGTTGCAAATCTCAAACGAAGAAACGTAAACAGCATTGTTAAAATAAAGCTAATAATAATTTGTAATTTTTGCAGTATGTTCTGCTTCGAAACCCATTCGTAAGTATAACAATATAAATATTGTGCATCACACCACTTATTTATTTTTATAAAGATAAATACAGGAGACTCGCTAGAATTATTGAGAGACACATGCTTCATAATTTTTGGAATTTTATTTTAAATATGTTCGAAATAGTTTCCTTCTAAAATAACACATTTCACCATTCGTTTCATTCACTTCTTAAAAACTTCTAACCAATCTTCATTTTGAATGCTTTCCCTGAGACTTAACAATAATTGTCAAAACTGTCCATCATGATTCGAAAATGCGCTCTCTGGGCTGGTCATCAGATAGCTGTTGTGTATTCAACAATAGTGAAACCGAGAATAAGCTCTAATTTAACTTTTGCAACAAAATTTCAACTGATATATAAATAATTGTTTAAAATGATAGTGCAAATTTTATTTTCCACGGCCTACCTGATTTATTTTATACTAAAGAACGTGTCCCTCGTATTTCTATTTAAATTACTTCTTTAATATTAGGTGAACACGAGAATCTGTAACATGCGAGTAAGTGGGAAATAGTTATTTAAGTATAAAGGGCAGTAAGTGCTTCCTAACCGGTTGAGGATGATATATTTGGATATCGCGACGAAGATGAGCACTTACTGAACACAATTCTTATTACGTTCTTTGCGCGATCGACGCACAAAATTAAAAAAAAAAGATTTGAAACTTATTTAGACATATTCAAAAAATTTAGTTGTCATTTTTAAAGTAAGTGGTTTTTATTTACTTGCTGCCTCACTTTGTGATCGGTAAGTAATCACAATCACTTAGCCATCAGTAATTTGCAAATAAAACCTATAGCCTTGGAAACTCTATCGGTAAACATTAAAAAAACCATCGAGCAAAAATAGTTTTTTTAATATTATTTTCCCGCAAAACATTGTACAGTGACTTATACATTGAGATTTAAGCCTCATTCACAGCTCTTAAGATAGTCACTGTAGTCCAGTCAACATGTACAATAGAACCTGGTTTCCTTGCAAAGGTCGAGTATCTATAATTTTTGGATATGTTGTTTTTCGGTTTTTCCTCAATTTCTCTGTTATATGCATTAAAGTTTTTATTATCAATAATGTAGAAGACAAAATTTTGTATTTACAATTTTTTCTATGGGCTATACTTATTGAGCTACAGTGCAGTGAAAGTGTCGGAATTTTTGAGAAATGACAAAACACGCACTTATCGCAGAAATATTGATGTATTCCGAATGTAAGGGGCGAAAATTTGCCTCCACCCTGCGTTATTATTTACGATACATAAAACAAAAATATTAGTCAGCTAAACAAACCAATTACTACCACATACTAATATTTATTTATTTATTGAAAATCAATCCTACAGGATAAAAATCCCAGTTACAGGACGATTATAAAGAGGTAAATAATATGATGCGTTGGCATAAATATAAATACATATTAGAATACAATAAAAAAAATACGATGATGAACATAGCAAACAGTATACTAAGCAATCAATTTAAATATGGAAAAATTACAGAAATATTTTAAATTTACGTAATGAATCGACATAAATATCGGACTGAAGGTTGACATTATTAAATAAATTGCAAAATTGTCGAATATGACATATTAATTCATAATTTGCCCGCACTGTTCTTAAATTAAAGGTCAATTTAGTTCGTGAATTTAATCTATGTACGTTGAAAGAGATACGAGTTAAAATAGCACTATCGTTAACTTGACCATTTAACAATTTATATAAAAATGTAATGGAATGTATTTTCTTCCTTATCGATAAAGAATTCATATTAAAATAATGAAGTAACATATTATAATCGCAATCGAAACTAGGATAGTGGCCGGTAACTTTATAATGACAAAATTTTAAAAACTTTTTGTTCAATGACTCAATAGCATTGGAATATTTGTCATAGGTAGGGTTACATACAGGAGAACAATATTCTAGTTTGGATCTAATGAACGCAAAATACAACATTTTTAACGACAATACATTTCTCAAAGATTGGGCATTTCTAATGATAAAACCGAGATTTCTATATGATGCTTTCATAATAGTTTCAATTTGAGTGCTAAATGCGAATTTTTCATCAAATAGTAAGTACTCCAAGATCCTTATATAAGTTAATACTGTGGAGAATAGTCTTACCCATAATGTAAGTATGAAAGTAAACGGTTTTTTTTTTACAAAATAGCTCATATTTTTACATTAAAGAATAAATTGGAGGAATTAGACCAAGCTAGGATACGCTTAACATCAGATTGAAAATCTATAGCGTCCTGAGTAGTATTAATTGTTTTAAATAACTTGACATCATCGGCGTACAATAATATTTCACAGAATTTAATCGAATCGATAATGTCATTTATAAACAGAATGAACAGTAATGGACCAAGATTAGATCCTTGAGGAATACCCGAAGTAGCGAAATAAGAATTTGATTATATATTTATAAATAATTTTATCAATTGGACTATAACAACAGGCAGGTGAATAAATATTAAACTCAGAGAAAGTTTATGTTAAGAGCAGTAATTGGTTCAATACTATTCGACAAATACAAATACAAAAACAGAGACTATGTTAAGAGTTGCGACTGACGATTTAGGAATAAAATATCAAATTATTAAACACCTACCCAACATTTTAAATTCGCGCTTTTGGTGTCCAAGTTTACTAAATATAAAGTCGTACAATAAAAAATGTATAAAATTTTGCCGTCAATGGCGTTCATAATTTGAATAAATTTTATGTCAGTAATAAAATGATCAACTTTCACTAAGATGGTTCTCTTTAGCTTCTGAAGCTGATTCTAATTCCTGTCTCACGATATTATCGTTATTTCCTGAATCTATACTCATACTATACTCCACCGTACCAATAATTTAACTAAAGTACCGACGCCGGGTTAAAAGTGACCTCATACGAATAGGAATAATGTAAAAGCCTGATTCATAATAGCGTTATTATTATAACAGTGGGTTTGTAATACGGGCCAATAAATTTCATTACAATAGTATTATTTCTTTCAGCTCCATACATTAAAACTTGTAGTAGAAATGATCTAAACTTAAACCAGTGTTTCGCTGATAGTGCCAATTTGACTATGCAATTTATAGCAAAAGGTAATACTTAATAATAATCAATTATAGTAATTGCAGTAAATTTTAATCGACTGTTGATATAGATTTGGAGAGGTGAATTAATGGAGAAACTTTTGTAATAATAGCAGTGGATTCAAGGGACACAACACAAGTAATATTTTATATTGACATATATTTATTTCACTTTTTATATCATAACACTGTCAAAATCAAAACGGTGCGTTACTGTAGTTTCCATTTTGTAAATTTAATCTAGTAGCTGTTCGAGTGCCTATTTCCAATACTCGCCCTCACGAGCACAGCTGATGCCGATTTTTCTCATCAAATGTTTTAGACGAACTCCGGACAATGCCTTCGTAAATAGATCGGCTTCCATGTCTTCAGTTCTTTTATAATCAACTTCAATTAGTTTCTATTTAACATTTTCTCGAATAAAATGTTCCTTTATGTCGATGTGCTTTGATCTTTTATTTGTCACTGGATTTTAGCTAAATTTTATGCAGCCTGGTTATCGTTCCAGATCTTCACAGTGTTGCACATTATGCCCATGTCGGTCAGTAGTTGTTTTATGTGTAAGGCTTCTTTGGAAGCGTCCGTGAGCGCCATATATTCGGCTTCTGCCGTTAATAGTGCCACCGTTCTCTGTTTCTTTGTTTCCCAACTGATTATTCCTCCACCGTACTTGAAACAATAGCCTGTGTATGATCTCCGGTTTATCGTACACGCAGCCCAGTCAGCATCGGCAAATCATTCTAGCAGTTTTCCTGTCTTTTTGAAGATTAACTCTGCATTCAACGTGCCTTTTAGATATCGAAGGATTCTTTTTGCAGCTTTCCAGTGTTCTTCTCCATATGCTGTGTTAAACTGGCTTAGGTAAGATACAGCGTACATAATGTCTGGTCTCGTTGCTACACCTGCATACATAAGACTGCCAATTAAATTTTGATATGGTAATTCACTAACCTTTAAATTCTTTTCAATACGGAGTCCTAGTTCCATAGGGGTGCATACTGGTTTACAGTCTTCCATTTTAAACTTTTCAAGCATTTTTCTTATATATTCTGCTTGAGATAGTTTAATTTCTCCTTCTTTTGCTTCAAATTTTATCCCCAAACAATAATTTAAATTTCCTAGATCTCGCATCTCGAAAGTGTTGGTTAATTTTTGTTTCACATCTTTTAACAATTTTTCATCCGAATAAGCAATAATTGTCATCTACGTATATGGCTATAATCATATCCACTCGCCCTTTCGCCAATACGTAGATACAGGAGTCAGCTACAGAAGGTATAAAACCTAAAGTTTGTAATGTATTATCTAATTTTCATACCATTGTCGCCCTGCTTGTTTAAGTCCATATATTGCTTTATTCAATTTACATACTTTTTTATTTCCTGGTTTCTTAAATTTTTTAACATTTCTCTCGCCCTGTTTAATATATTTTTATTTTCACTGCTACTTTCTTTTATTATTATGTCACATAAATATTTTTCTAAATTCTTCGGTTTTTCCATAATTATATTTTCTTCTATCGTACCATTTAAGTATGCAGTTGTCACATCTAGCTGATGTAGTTTTAAATCTTTTTCTACGGCAACAGCAAGTAATGTTCTGATGGAGCTCAGTTTCGATACAGGTGCAAAAGTTTCGTTATAATCAATTCCAGATTTTTGAGTGAATCCTCTTGCTACTAGTCGTGCTTTCTTTCGTTCCACCTTTCCGTCTGCTCCAAATTTTTCTTTTAGAATCATTTTTTTAGTTATTTTCTCTTTTCCTTCTTCATGATCAATTATTTCCCATGTATTGTTTTTATAATGTGTGCTTTTATTTCAAGTTTTATCGCTTCTTCCCATTCTAGTTTATTCTGTTCATTTTCTTCACATGAGTATGTTGTCATGACGTAATCCATTGTCAAAGTAGGTGATTTTTTCTCCCTAGTCGGTCTTCTGTTTTCTTCTTTTACGGTTTCAGTGTCGGGTTCATTTTCATGAATAATTTCTTCATCATTTTCTTTGATTATTTCTTCGTTATCGTCGTATTTTTCATCTTGTTCTGTTATTTCTATTTCTAGGTTTTCATATCTTGGTTTTTCTGTTTCTTTTCTTCCATTTCGAGTGTTTTCTTCCAGATTATTTGTTTGGGTTTGATTGTCTACTTCAAAATACATTTTGTTCATTATTTTTACATCTCTACTGATAGTTATTTTATTATTCTTTGGTAACCAAATTCTATATGCTTTGCTAGTTTCAGAATATTCCATAAATATTCCTTCTTCTGTTTTGGAAGCAAATTTTCCTTTTTTCTTTCCTTTCCATAAAACATGTGCTTTAGATCCAAATGTTTGTAGGTGGTATACGGATGGTATGTATCCAACCCACTTCTCAAAAGGTGTCTTGTAGTCCGTAGTTTTTGTTGGAATTCTGTTGCACAAATAATTTGCTGTATATATCGCTTCAGCCCAAAACTTTTCTTCTAATCTTGATTCTAATAGCATACATCTGGCTTTCTCTTGTAAAGTTCATTCTTTCTTTCAGCCATTCCATTTTGTTCTGGCGTATACGGTGCTGTTAATCTTCTTACTATACCATTTTTTTTTTTAGATATTTTTCAAAATTTTCATTTGTGTATTCTCCTTTACCATTATCTGTTTGAAGATATTAAATTTTTTTGTTTGTGAAATTTTCTACTTCTTCTCTATGAATTTTTGTAGTACTTCGTTCTTCTGTTTCAGAAAATATACTTTGCAGTAGCAGGTGTGTTCGTCTATAAAGGTTACGAAATATATTGAACCACCAGGTGTTATATTCTTCATTGGCCCACATACATCTGAATGTATTATTTGTAGTTTTTCTGTTGTTCGATTCTTGGCATTTTCTTTTGAGAATGGTAATCTGACCATTTTACCTTTTATACACACTTCACATTCTTCTAGTTTTTCATTTAAATTAAATTGTAATCCGTTTACTGCTTTATTTTTGAGTGCCATCTTCAAATCAGTTTCGTTTACATGCGCTAACTTCTTATGCCATTTCTGCATTTCACTTTCATATGTCATATTTGCTATTTCATTTTCAGTATGTACATAATATAGACCATTCTCTTTTGTAGCTTTCATTAAAATTTCACCTTGTTTATTTTTCACTATAGCTTTTTCTTTATCGAATGTTACAGTGTGGCCTTTTTCAGTTATTTTTGATACTGACATCAAATTTGAGGATAGATTTTGCACATACAGAGTATTCCATAAATTTATGTTTGTGTTTTTAATTTTCAGGGTTACTTTTCCTTTTCCTTCAACTTTTGCAGTTTGATCTTCAGCAGCCAACTTTATCATGTTATTTTCATGGCTTGCATTTATGTGTTTAAACGTTACTTGATCATTATACATATGCGACGTGCAACCACTGTCTAGACACCATTTATGTTTTCTAGATGCAGACATTGATCGTGTCGTCAAACATATTTCCTCTGCTTTAAAGTTTTTATAATATTTCTTATTTGCCCAACAATCTTTCAACTTATGTCCTTTTTTATGACATGTGTGACATTTATATGGAAATTTTTGCGTATTTTCACCCATTTCTTTTCTACATTTAAAATTATTATTATTTTCTTTGTTCCTATTTTTGCTGTAGAACGCTTCCTCATCATTTTCTTGATTTTCTTTCGCTGTATTTTTGTTTCTTCTGGCCTCACTTTCTTCTATGATTTTCACTTTCAAATCATCAGGCATTGGTAACGTGTCCCTGGTTTCGATAGCTATACGGAAGTTTTCGAAGGAATGTGGTAGACTGTACAACATTATAATACTTAATAATTCTGGATTTATTTTCACATCCATGTCTTTTAATTTATCGACTATCGGCCTAATTCTCTAAGCAAAATTGTTAAAATTAACAACCATTTTCAGTTGTTAATTTCAATGTCAGTTGCTAAGTTCAAAATCCCAATTCACTATTACATCAAGTTGCTAAAATTTAACAACTAGTCGTTACGTCGAGTTGTTAATTTAGCAACTGCATTTCTCTCGTTGTTAGTATTGAACAATCGTTGGTAAACGGATTTTCTTAAAAAAATAGTGTTAGGAACCAAACTTTTACTGGAAATAGAGGGACGACAGCAAAGGTAAACCATTTATAAACTAATATATACCTACATGCCCAATAATTATATACATATAAAAATAATTAGATTTATGCTAAGAAATTTGCGAGATGTTAGTAATCCATTCCCGATACTGATATCGGGAAAAACATATTTACAGAGATATTCAAGCTGAGCAAGTGTCGTTTAATTCGTGAATTGGATGGTCTCATGCTTCAAGCATACTGAGTCAATATATGCCCGAAAGTCTCATGTTACAAGATGAAGAATTTACATTTATTCCAAACTTAAACATTTTAATTCTTAATATTGAACAAATTTTCAGATTCTCTCCCGAAAAGATCTAAATTCAAGTTTTTAAAATTTATTTTCATTTATCTTACACATTTAAATTTAAACAGCCATTTCAACAATGTCAAATTTATATTATTTTACTGCTAAAACTTCTAGACGATGGTCACGAGTCATTCCTGATGATAAGATTCTTGAAATTTCGAAATCGATCGCATCGAATTGAATAAACATACTCAACTGGAGAACTTCATCAGATTCTTCCAACACTTAATTTCTACGCCTAGTTATGGGTCTTGTAAAGAGATTACAGAGCAAAATTTCAATTTTTCAAGTCAATAAACCATTTGCAAAATTTCCAACTAGCAGTTATCAGAACTGAAATGCAAAACGAGCTTTGTTATTTAATAAGTCCAAAATTATCATGAAATACCATTAGAGAATATTGTTCCGCGGAACATCTTGCACCCTAAATTTTCTTATCACTCGTTATTAAAAACTCAAACGTCAAACGAATCAAAATCTGTCGCTTTAGGTTGTGAATAGAGTAGAAATATGTACAAATGTTAAGAATCGACATGCCTTTTAACTCACTTGTTAATAACTTCACTGCTATATTTAACAACGATTGTTCAGAACGACCGTTTTTAACAATGTCGTTAATTATGTATTTACTGAATACCAATTGAATGACAGTTGTTACAAGAGTTGCTAAAAATCGTTGTTAACTCTCAGTTGTTACCTAACGACTATGTTAACAACTATCTTAGTGAATTAGGCCGTATATCTAGAAACTCGTTTAAATGATCTATAGCATCATTAGTTTCACACATTTTTTTTCAGAATTACCTGCTTCAGCAGTGTTGCCTTTCTTGCAGGACCTTTACTCTGGTATGTAGCTTTTAATATGTCCCACACCTCTTTAGATGTTTTGAAATTTTTAACTTGCTTTAACTTTGACGGACTTATTAATAGCAACAACTCAGATCTTGCCATCAAGTCTTTTTCTTTATAGTCGGCTTCCGCTTCACCATCATCTTCTGGTTGTATTATTGTACCATTAACATAGCCCCAAAGATTATTCTTAATTAAAATGGCATGTGCTTGCACGCTCCAGGTATAAAAATTATCCTTTTTTAATGGTTCAATATAATAACCTGTTTTTGCAATTTCTTCAGTAGGTACCTGGGCCCATAACCTTTTGTAATAATAGCAGTGGATTCAAGGGACACAACACATATAAAGTAATATTTTATATTGACACATATATTTATTTTACTTTTTATATCATGACATTGTAAATTTAATCTAGTGCCTATTTCCAATAGAAACCAGTTCTTGAAGTGCAAAATATTTATTGATTCATTAATAATAAACAACACCGACGTTTCGGTCACAAATTGACCATCCTCAGGGTTAGTTTAAGTTATTTTAAAATTTCAGATTTGTTAAAATAATAATGATACATAATCAAAAACATAGATTGGTGATGTCGTCAAATTATAAGAAAAAAATGCATACATTGTATCAGAAGGTCAATATAGAGTTCTATATTGACCTTCTGATACAATAAATATTTTGCATTTCAAGGACTGGTTTCTCCATTAATTCACCTCTCCAAAATTATAGTAATGTTGTTTACCTTACTTTTTAATTTTGCGACGACGACTGATGAATGCTTTTATCTCATCGTCGTCGTCGTTGTCCTTGATGGCCCAGTAGAGCGCAAGCGCTGCTACCGGGAGCACCACAGCCAGAGAAGATATTGAAATGTTGAAAATCTTCATAAAGTTCATGATGATGATGGACTCGGAAAATTATTAAAATATTGGAGTTACCATAGTAACTATACTATACTACATAAAATTTTTGTTGCTAGGTACCTAGTTAAACAATAATACCTTTTGTTGTCATATCTTCTTATTATCAATACTATTACTAAATAATTCCAGTAGGTACTTTTTGTGCATTAATTAAGTACCTATAATATGTTATATCAAGAGTAAATAAACAACATTAGTAACATCGGGCCGTATCATTTCACTGATGTAGTGGTATAAAAGTTAATACGAATTTTTAGATTTATACCACACCTTCTCTTAATAAATATATGTGATATGTACATTTTAAGAAAAATTTAATAAGAAACTATGAAATGAGCTCGATCTACCGTGAGAATACTTTTTGAACTGTTTCAACATAAACTTTTATTTAAATAATTTTCTAGATTAAACTATTTCGATGTACTAATTTTGGGATCATTTTTCGGCGTACCGAGTGTAGTACATACATACCCCAGCAGCATAAAGTAACATTTCTTATCACGTAACTTTTCCCTAAAGGGTTGTCCGGTTGGGAGGCCACCAGCTTTTAGACAGTGGAGACGGGCTGAGTTGAAACCACAGGAAAGGTTATAAAAAAATCTGGTGTAGCCAACAAAATACCTCCCGCCATTACCGCCCGCCTCACAAAAAAGATTAAGCTAATCCTTATTTTTGGAATACCGAATTTTAATCTAATTTTGGCAGTTTATTTCTTAAAATATAGTCTAATCTGATCCAAGGAACTACCTTTTTTGATAATAAAATGAAGATTAAATTTTAAATACCGGGATAAAATAGAATTCATTAATCCAAAAATAAGAATTAGCTTTTTTGCGAATCGTTTATTTTTTATTAATCTAAATACATACATATTTACATATGCTGGAAACTGTATTGATTTTCTTTTCTATTGTTCTATTTAGTTTTTTCTTTTAAATAAATATATCATCACGGCATATTACCCATTGCTGGGTGTGCCAATCTGCTTTGTACGCAGATATCGGTAATTATTAATTTGAAATAATTAGTTCTTTGACAGTGACATTTATCTATCAGTTACATACATTTGAGATGTGTAACCAAGGAGTTGTATTTGTTTGAAGCGTAGGTTTTCTAGGACCTTAAAACGTGGTCAATTACCAAAATCTCGATATGCGATTTTTAGCACGATCCCTATATCTCCCTTACCAAGGGTTGCGGGAGGTAAATAGGATAAGGGAGCCACATTATTTTTGTCTGGAAAATTACGAAAAGGTTGGCACAAATCGAGATAATAAAAAGGTTACATTAACTATCGTTAACATTGTTTCCTGCAAACGACCGAGGTTCGATAAATTAAAAGATTTGGTAAAAAATAGAATTAAATAACTGGAAGTTAAAGCGTGCAGAATACACGGTGGAAATTAAATAAAAATTTAAATTTGTAGAATGTAAATTAGTACTAGCAGAAACTAAGGTTGTAATACGGTATAATAAGAGATTTTCATACTAACCTTTTGAACCCTGAACCTATAGCCCAATTCCGGATACTACATAATTACACCTAGAACCATGCGAAGTGGTACCAGTTCATATAGCAGGCTACATGCCAGTTATTACGCACGTCCGTGCTGAATTACAACTCATGTCAAAAAGGACAACAATGCAACTAAATAAAAATTGTCAAAAATTTACTAACATACATAATAGTTCACTCACAATATAATTAATAATGAGCTGAAGGCTCGAAAGTGTAATACACATACAACGAAGATCTGACTGACAATAATTATCAAACAGACTATAACTCACAACAATGGAGCGTCAAACAAAGTCTTATAGTGACCACAGTTCTCTAGGCAACAATAACTTAAACTTCCACTGTAGATCTTCCTCGCAACAATTGACACAACCAATAGGAAGAACGATGTTAAAAACAAAGTGTTGTGTTACTTAACTCAGTGGCGTGAACGAAGACTTATGGTTATAGGCGATGAAGTACGGCGGGAAGGCTCCCAGAAAGTAGACGGCCCCAATAATATGACGATGACGGCAGAATGGCCAAATTTTACCATAGATATATTGACCTGCAGGACGAAAATGTAGTGCTTGTGAGCACCGCGCGACGTTGTCGATAAGTCCGTAATAATAGTGCAACTATGCAATAGTTATACATGACTGTCGCTAGTAAACTCCACCAAAAAACACCCAAATCTGGAAAGTCAAACAGGCACCCCAACGTTGTCGATAAATCCGCATTTATAGCGCAACCATACAATGGTTATACACGACTATCGAGCAGCGAGCACTTCACTATCACGTCAAAAATATAAATCACGCTGACAAAATAAAATAATCAAGATAGGAATATAGGTAAGTTACTAATTTGAAATAAAATTCTAACCAACAAACACAGAAATGAGATTAGGTGAGAAAATTTATCGGACGAAACACTAGCTAAGGGAAGGTACAACAAATATAAAATACAAAGATATAAGGGATTGACGCAGTAACAGTAAAGATTCGACAAGGGAATTCCAGATTTAAGATGATACAAGGTTCATGAATGTCGTAGGGCAAAATTAAACCGTAACATTCTATGATTTTATTTATTGTTAATTAATATTTGCACATTTATATTTTGGGCATTTTATTCATATTGTATAACAAAATGGCTACTTAAAAAAAGTCGTTTGGCGTACGTTTCTACCCCACATTGTATGTGAAGGTGAAGCCAATTATTTTAAATATTTCATTGTCTCGCGAGATACGATAAATTTTACGTGATGACTGGAATTCGTGCAGTCCTGTATTATTTGGTTATGTTTTTACCTTCCCTCAAAGGAAGGTAGTGTTGAGAATAGAAGCGCACGCTTTAAAAGTGAAAATGTGTTTAATTTTGGTTTGTTAACTAAGTCAAATTTCAAATGTTTCAAACTTTCAAATATTTTTCATAGGTTATGAATCTACCGTTTACCACTTGCGTTCTTAAAATATCAATTCCAGGAGCTGTAACCTGGTAAACAGCTATTTACCGATATGTACCGGTAACATTTCAGCAGTAGAATTTTTGTAAATGCCTATTATCTTTGGTCAAGCCGCTCAGTGGCCGAGCGAGTTGAGGCAGTGTGTTTCTCACAGTGCTCGAAGCGACCTTCACCGCTCGGTTCCTTGGGTTGTGGGTTCGATTGCCATCAGGAGCTTGGATGTTTGTGTATGTTTTTCAAATACTTATAATATATGTACAATGTAATGAAATGTAATAATAAATAAAGTATTTCAATAGAGCTATAACGGAAGTGTTGAAAAGCCGACAAAAGTATTATTAGATTATCTTTGGTCAAAAAATTCAATAATGAGCTTTTAAAAAATAGGTTCGTTTAAAAATTATGAAGATATTAAATTTCATAAATCTTAGGGCTGGTTTATGATGGATTTAATTTATAAATTTAGATTTGAAATTTATGATTTATCTTGCTGGTTTATAGTGAATTTAATGATATGAAATATGCCCAATCAACTTACGTGGTTTGACACAAATGGGATGACAGTTATATGATATTTATCATTTTTATCATAATCAATCTGTATTTTTCTACAGATATTAATAATATATCCACATTTTCAGAATCCATTTGTCAAATCAAATTTAAAATGTTTCAACTGTCACTTGAAACTGTCATTTTCCCCACCAAAAATCATTGTTTGAAATATTGTGAAATGATTGGACGCATTTACAAATTTACATTTATGGCTGGTTTATGATGGATTTAATTTACAAATTTAGATTTACAAATTTAGATTTGAAATTTACGATTTATCTTGCTGGTTTATGGTGAATTTAATGATATGAAATATGCCCAATCAACTTACTGGGTTTAACACAAATGGGATCACAATTATATGATTTTTATCATAATCAATCTGTATTTTTCTACAAATAATATTAATAATATATCCATATTTTCAGAATCCATTTGTCAAATTAAAATTAAAATGTTTCAACTGTCACTTGAAACTGTCATTTTCCCCACCAAAAATCATTGTTTGAAATACTGTGGAATGATTGGACGCATTTACAAATTTACATTTATGGCTGGTTTATGATGGATTTAATTTACAAATTTAGATTTACGAATTTAAATTTATAAATATAAATTGTACATATCTGCCTTTACTGGTTCATGATGAATTTAAGAAATTTATGATTTAGAATTTACATTTAAAATTTCACCATATTTTATATTCTAAATGTAAATTTGTAAATGCGTCCAATCATTTCACAGTATTTCAAACAATGATTTTTGGTGGGGAAAATGACAGTTTCAAGTGACAGTTGAAACATTTTAATTTTTATTTGACAAATGGATTCTAAAAATATGGATATATTATTAATATTATCTGTAGAACAATACAGTTTGATTATGATAAATATCATAAAACTGTCATCCCATCTGTGTCAAACCACGTGACCTAATATAAGTTAATTGGTCAAATTTCATATCTTTAAATTCAGTATAAACCAGCAAGGTAAATCGTAAATTTCAAATCTAAATTTGTAATTTTAAATTTATAAATTAAATCCATCATAAACCAGCCATTAGAATATAAAATATGGTGAAATTTTAATGTAAATTCTAAATCATAAATTTCTTAAATTCATCATGAACCAGTAAAGGCAGATATGTACAATTTATATTTAAAAATTGAAATTCGTAAATCTAAATTTGTAAATTAAATCCATCATAAACCAGCTATTATGACTGACGAATTTACATTTACAAATATAAATTATACATATCTGCCTTTACTGGTTCATGATGAATTTAAGAAATTTATGATTTACAATTTACATTTAAAATATCACCATATTTTATATTCTAAATGTAAATTTGTAAATGCGTCCAATCATTTCACAATATTTCAAACAATGATTTTGATGGGGAAAATGACAGTTTCAAGTGACAGTTGAAACATTTAAATTTTGATTTGCCAAATGGATTCCGAAAATATGGATATATTATTAATATGATCTGTAGAACAATAGAGATTGATTATGATAAAAGTCATACCACGTGACCAAATATACGTTGATTGGGCATATTTCATATCTTTAAATTCATTATAAACCAGCAAGGTAAATCGTAAATTTCAAATCTAAATTTGTAAATCTAAATTTATAAATTAAATCCATCATAAACCAGCCATTAGAATATAAAATATGGTGGTATTTTAAATGTAAATTCTAAGTCATAAATTTCTTAAATTCATCATGAACTAGTAAAGGCAGATATGTACAATTTATATTTATAAATTTAAATTCGTAAATCTAAATTTATAAATTAAATCCATCATAAACCAGCCTTTATGGCTAATCTACGTATCATCAAAAATCCCTAGTTATACAAAGCAAACTTAATTTTATTGCTTTTTCAATACTCTCCCTCAATAAAATTATTTTATAGTATCAAAAATATAAAATTACATTTTAATCACTAATATTTTAAGTTTAAATCATTTCTAAATTTTTGTTTAATGGTTTTGTGAGAATATTGGCAGTTTGCCCCAATCCTGAAATATGTAGTATTTTTATTTACCCATTTTCAACTTTATTTCTAAAAAAGTGGTATCTTATGGGTTCTTTGCTACTCGTATGACTGATACATTATTATCTTCCTACAGGACCACAGAAACAGTTTTGTCGATCACCTCAAGATCTTGTAAAATCGCTTTCAGCCAGCATGCTTCGCTTGCAGCATGACTCATTTCTACGTACCTACAGTAAATTTTTTTAAAGATGTTCGATCAAGGATATGTAAAAAATAATATACTCACGAAGTGTCAGTGTCAGTGGTACCGACAGAAAATAATATTATTCGTACGACTATGAATCAAGGTAATATATCTCAATTAATAAATACACTTACGTAACAGCGATCATATTGTGAACAACGAGCATGGTATTAAAGTGGCATGTCCTAACTTAGTCGAATCAATATGAATTTTTAAAAGACAAGCGTATTATATCCATCCCTATTGCACACGCTTCTTGTGAAAGAGATGACCTTGATCGGACATCTTTGAAAATTTTTACAGTACTTAGCTTCACTTGTAGATGTTGCCACACACGATTGTTTTCTAGAAGTCCAGGATACGGTTGATCCAAATCCCTTAAAAAGAAATCCGGAAGTGGATATCATGTCATTAGGATCTCCTCCCCAATCTGCATTACAAAAACCTTCTATTATATCTGAAACAGAGTCTCTTTTATAACACAAATTTAAATTTAAAGTTCCTTTTATATATCGCATCACACGTTTTAAAAAGATCAATAGTTCGTTGTTAGTGATATACTATATGGATTCCCTAAACTACATAAGTACAACATCCCCATTAGACCTGTCGTTTCCTTCGTTAATTCACCTGCTCACAATTTGGCTAAAGAAATAAACAGTATTATCACTAAAAACTTCAATGTCTTCTCTCCACATTCAGTTAAAATTACGCATGAATTAATTGCAAAACTAAAAGAGTTTGACAATGTTGCCAATCAGGGCTTACTAATTTCATTCGATGTTTCCAACCTGTTCACTAATATACCAGCAAACGAAACTGAAAACATTTTTAATGAGATTTTATCTAACTCCACTTGGTCTGATGAAAATTATAATAGTCTCTTCCGTTTATTACAACTATGCTTACAGCAAAACTTTTTCATTTTCAATGAGCAGTTCTATGTATAACAAGAAGGCTTACCTATGGGAGGCCTCTTATCTGGAACTATGGCAGAAATCGTTATGTCAAATTTTGAATCCAATTTGTTTAACAATAACAACCTAATGATAGACAAAAATAAATTCTGGTTTCGTTATGTTGACGACATTCTATGTCTTTGGACTGGTGCAATAGATGAATTAAAAAATTTCCACAACAATATCAACAACTTACACAGTAATATCAAGTTCTCTATTGAACTAGAACATAAAAAATTTTTTTTTCTCGGCATAACAATTAATAGAGCACATAAATTTTCTTTTAGTATTTTCCGTAAACCAGCACATACAATTGTCTCCATAAGAAACAATTGAAATCATCCTAAAGGCCTGTGTCCACGATGCTAGAAATCGTTCCGAGTTCTCGATCACGTTTTTTGATCATAAACATTGAACTAATATGACTACAGATATCAGGTTGGTCGAATTTATGAAGTTAGTTTCAGCCATTTCTACCAATACTAAAAACTAATAAAAAATAGAAATTATCCCGGCCGTAAGTAAATTAAATTTTTACAACGAATATATTAATTTATTTATAAGTAATTATTTATAATCAATATCAAAAATGAGTAGAATTATGTAATATTTTATAACCTTATCATTTTCAAGCTTATCAAACATCAAACGTCTAGATTTTAAATTGGTAACAGTTAAATGAAATTAGCAACTTGTACGAAAAAATGGGACAGAACGCATTTTTCCATTCTAGTTTTCTATTCGATTTTTGCATCCGAATTGGTAGTGTCCACGATCCGAGATATCAAATTGCGAACTATATCCGAGAACTCGGATCGATTTCTAGGATCGTGGACACAGGCCTTTATGAACACAAATTAGCAGCCTATAATAAACTATTTATTCACTTATTAACAAAAGAAAAAACACAAATTATTTGCCCAATCAGCGCATATCACTAACAATGACCCAAATAACGAACCAATAACTAGATTTAGTTTAGCCTACCTTGGAAATATAAATCATAAAACAAAAAATCTGATGTGGCCAGCACATTACCTTCCGTCAGTTCTATGTATTTTGTACAAATTTCATACGGAAAGTTCCTTGTTAAATTAAATACATATTCTATTTCTTGTACATTACCTTCCGGCAGTTGCATGTATTTTATGCAAATTTCATACAGAAAATTATTATTTTGTGACGTTTTCTATATACAGTGTAATGTATCTGCAGAAATAAAAGATTTATTATTATTATTATTTCTTGTACATTACCTTAAAGCAGTTGTATGTATTTTATGCAAATTCCATACAGAAAGCAAAAGATCCTATATTTCCAGTAAAATTATAAGACAGACACACTATGTCAATTTCACTTGACACTGACATCTTTCAATCAGAATTTTCTTAATATAGTAGCTGTTTCCACAGCTATCCGCTACTTTATGAAATTTAATTTCTTTATAATTTTTTAACTCTATATCCATTTAATATTAAGTATAAAATGCAGTCAAATCGTATAGAGAATAAAATATTCTTTAATATTTATAATAACATCAAATGTGAAAAAATTATATTTAACATAGTTTTTTCAAGAAAAACTGTTAAAATCTTCAAATGATGGTACTTCCGGTTGACCAATTGTAACCAAAATCTAATCAGCTCTTCATATGGCTGTAACGAAGAAGTATACGAAAAAATTATAATTTTTGTAACTGTGGTATTAGAGTTATCGCAGACGAAAATTTTGTTACACACACACACACACACACACACACACACACACACACACACACATCCACACACACACACACACATACAGACATCATCGTAAAAATAGTAAATTCGTATTCTAGGGACCCTAAAACGTGCTTATTGAGTAAAATCTCATCATCGAATTTTTTGACCAAAGACAATACCTTCCTTACCTAAAGGTGACGGAAGGTAAAAATATATTCAAAAAGCTGAACATAACCATAGTTTTTAAGCCGCTGGCATCCATTAAAAATGGATATGAAGTTTCCACCCTTTATAAATCAGGGGGTTATAAAATAAATTGTGATTGCGGTTGTAGTTATATTGGACAAACGGGAAGGAATTTTAACATCAGAATAAATGTACACATAAAATGCATAAAATACAATAAAAAATTTCAACCTTTGCAGAATACATAATCGATACAGGACATAATTTTGATATTAATAAAATAGAATTCCTGCACATCAAATCAAACAGTAAAGCCCTAGACATTTTAGAAAATTTAGAAATAAAAAAATCAATTGTCAACAACAGAGCCCACAGCCTAAACGATCAAACAAATTTAAATAACAGCGAGAATATCAACATCCTACTAGATTACGACGCCATTACGTGATCATTCATGTCCTTTCTGCTTGTTTCTGTCCTTATATGATTTTTCATCATCGTTGCAGTTGTGCATTATCGCTTGCCTGCTTTATACGTTTTTCTTTATTTTTTTTTTTTTAATATTTAGTTTTGATTTTACGTTGCACCTTAACTATCTTAATGATACATTTCATTTGTATTTCGTATCGTTCTTCCATACTTTCGTAATGTGTAAGTATTTGTTAATTTTTATTACTTATTTATACAATTTGTACAATTGTTACATTTCTATGTAGTCAAACCGGTACCCTGAAAATGGTCATTAAATGACCGATACCGGTCAGTAATTCCTGTCAACAAATTAGACAGTTAAGCGTTTATTTAAAAACCTTCTTCCTTGAATAATTATTGTATTCTGTCATCTGACAGCAGTCTTTGGCATTAAATATAACCTACAGTATCTCTTTCTCTTTTTTTGCAAGTGTTAAAAAGAGAATGTTAGTGATAAAGAGAGATATAAATATGAATGTTCATTTTTAGTTCGGAATCTGATGACGTGAGGGTACTACAGTTAAAACAGAGATTATTTATCATCACTCTAATTATTTTGGGTTTATCAGTTATGGCACGAAAAATAGTTTCCAAGACAAAATTAAACAGTTTGGGGAATAGATTATCATCTTGTTTACCCCATCTTTATATTTTGAGACTACCGTCAGATTTTCTGATGTTATTTCTGCAGTACTGTTATTATAACAATGCTATCAAACACTTTCGCGAAGCCCACGAAAGCAAGGTATTTTTCTCAAATGATTGATTGATTGCTTGAAAGTGACCACTCGAGAAACCGCTTTTAAATTCTATTTGTTCCACTGGTTGGTTATCATTTAATGTGGAATTAATTCGTGTAGCCAGACTTTCTACAAATATGTTGTAGATTCTTGGTAGTAGGCAAAACGGTTGATAGTTATTTATGTTTTTTTCTTTGAACCTGTCTGTGTCAGTCTGTGCGACGCATTTTCCTCCACGATAACTCTATATTAAACTTCCATAAATATCTGTTTTCCATATTTAAGCTTTGTGCATTAATATAAAGAGTTGGTTACAATTTGGTTAAAATTTGACAACCGAAGGTGGTACTTGAAGCCAATAACAGTTTTCAATGAAAAACTAATAAAATATAATCCAAAATTTTTTAATTTAGTATTTAAGACATATGTATGTTAATAGCAACAACATATTAGATTTTGGCTAAAATTGATAAACCGGAAGTGATATTTTACTTCAAGCCTTAAACAGATTTTCGTGAAAAAATATATTGTGATATAATCCAAAACTTCTCAAATTTGGTATTTAAAACTCTTGTATGATTGAGAACAACATGAGACGTTAAATTATAAGATGAAGAAAGACATACATCAAATTGTAGACTTAGTCGTAGAAAGTAGCATTAAGAATAAGGTGTGTTAAAGTTAAATATTGAAAAACTTGAAGAAAAAATTGATGAGTTTTTAAAGAATAAGCACGTTTTCGGGTAAACGCCCGCACGGTACAAATATGTCATCATTACCGAAATCTGTGTACAAAACAGGTTGGCACACCCAGCAATAGGTAATAGGCCATGATGATATATTTATTTATTTTTTCTATTTCGGTGTTCTTATGAGTCTATAAAAGCACTGTTTATCAAAAACACGACGTTTAGAAGATCTATAAACGTACTGTTTTTTGCGCCTTTTGTATTCTAGAGGTGGTAGTCATGTTTTCATAACTGAAGATAACCTCAAAATGGTAAATTGTTTGTGTTGCAATATTACTTCTAATTGTGGATTTTTATCCTTTCTCTTGGTGATAGAACTAGAAAGCAAAGAAATTTATAGCTATAGCTGTGTTAGTTAAGAAAGAATAAGAATCTGTGAAGTTAAAATTTTAACTAAAAAATTATGAAACAAGAAACAATGCGCTCAGGTTTACTTTGTCAAAATAATTAAAACGGTAAGTTTTATTTATTACAATTTAAATTTAAGGTAATGCAATTTTGAATTGAATGTATTGTTATTCCAGGCAGGTTATGAAATTTATTATGCACGTTGCTTGAAAATGTTGACACTGTCTATTCAATTTGTGGCGGCTACTAGCATACAAATATGAAAAGTTGACGTTGTAATCCATGATTTCCAGTTCTACGTTGTGGCGAACTAACGAATATATGCCATATATGTTTTGTATTAAAAAGTGTAAGAATAGCTGTTGCCGTTATCTGTGCAACTGAGCAGTGAGTGTTGACAAAATGGTGGAAAGTAAAAGTCTAGATCAATAAATTGTTCATTAAAGTATTTCATTATTTAAAGAGTTTTATTCATATGTTGTTTTCTCAATAAAAAGGCTTGACGGTCCACGTAAAGTCCTTCAATCCCATATTCAAGTTTTATTTATGATAATAACCAACACGAAACCACCGATATGTCAAATCAGGATGGTTCATTAATAAACCTTGGAGTTTATTGTATGTACTGGTTTTCCTCTTTCATAATTGTATAATGCTTGATACAATGTTTTAATGTAAACAATCAGACAAAATTACAAGATACACAACTGTCAACAGATTGCCTTATGATACTTGTGTTTTAATGTACTATTATTTTACGTTTTCGGGTCCCTAGAATTACTATGAATTTTTTTTTTTTTGGTTAAAAAATTATCCCATTGAATCCCTGTATTTCTGATCACGTGTGCGAAATTAACCAATTAAAAACAAACTGATAATTATCCTAAGACAATTATCACTTATGTCACTTGCAAAATAACAAACACTTTTTCACAGATAATTAAAGATTAATTGTTTTAATTTGAAAATGTAATTTTCACGGTATGGCAGTGAAAATAACAATTCACTTAATAAAATTAATACCTACTATGAAACGTTTGTATAATTAAACTGGACGTGTCTTGTCTTCTCGTGTCAATGTCAATCTTATTATCGTTACACACTTGACGATGAACATATTAATAGCTACTACTGATATCTGTTGGGTGATTTTATAATTATAAAAATTTAGCTAAATACAAATTCTTCGTAAATTTAATTAAAATTGCAAAAAAATCAAAATGTTGTTATGCAAATAGTACAGAGATTATAATTATATAAAAATATATGTAATAATAAAAACGTAAATGAGGTATTTTTGTTGAGCACAGTCTAATCTGAACATTCACAAATGTAACAGAAAGGTACGCGCGTCAGTCGGCTAGTAAAATTTTGAATTTATCTTCACTCTATATATCTGCCTATCAGCGCTTCCAGCTCTGAAGTTGGAATGATTCGTAGGATTATTCAGATTTTTTTTAACGCAAAAGAACGATCATTGAGGTTCTACTAGAAGAAGTAGGAAGATTTCTGACACCGATAGAACGTACCTATTATAACTGAAAACATATTAAGAAAATTCTGATTGACAGCTGTCAGTGTCAAGTGCATTTGTGTTTGTGATGTTCAGAGACAACTATATAAAGAGAGATTGGACAGACTTATGGGTGGCCATGTAACAAAGTGCTTGTTAACAGTGTTGCCAACTGGACTTAATGAAATGTCAGCAGATATTAACTAAAATTGTCGGTAGAAATCGGTAGATTACTAATAATAATTATATATATATATACATATATATATATATATATATATATATATATATATATATATATATATATATATATATATATATATGTATGAAAAACAAAACTGCTATCTGTCAATTTGAATTATTTAGTGCATAATTCCTATTCTTGCTATTTATAAAGTTATTAACAAATATTTATGTTTAGTTTTAATTTAGGTTCAATTTTTTTCATGCATAGCCTACTGAAAAATAACTATAAAAATAAAATTTATTTAAATTTTAATTGCATTTTTTTTCAATATTTTTGTAATGTAAGGATAGAAAATGATTACATGGTTAAATTCAGAAAAACGTACTTAATCGAATGGGACTAAGAAATATGTACCATCCCATTTAAAAAAAATATAACTTTATGTTATAGTTTGAGAACCGCTGGTTAAAAAATTCTTTTCTTCAATAAGTGAATGTCCCCCTTTATCTAATACAACATTTATTTGAATGATATTCTTCTACTTCCAATAATAAAGAAAATAATCGGGGTGTCCCAAATCCGAGAAATACCCTGTATATATTGAGCCGAATTCAGCATTCTTCTTTAACCTAGTGAACGTCTCTAGTAACCATGGAAATAGTTTGCATTTTTTTCTTATTAATGCGTTATTTTATATCTCTCTTTATTTTTTTATTTTTAGATAAGCTTCATTAGTTAAAGAAGAGTGCTGAATTTGGCCCAGTGTATTTGCAAAACATAACAAAAATGCATTTTAAAGAACATATGTTTATTGCACATAAATTGAAAAATACATTCTTATACATACATTCATTTATAATTAAAGTGATAAATAAATTTGGTTTAAAGATTATGATATCTGTACTAGGTACATGGCTCTTACCAGTTTGTTGTCATCTCACTGGTACTCATTGCTAGGATTTTTTTAGAAGTCGTACATATCTCTGTTCATCCTATTTAATGTAGATTGGTCAATTTCAAAATTATAACAGGCCTTATTTTTTAATAAAGCTTTAGTATGTAATAAACCAACGAGTGTATCGGTTTCTAATCTATTTCTCTGATTAGTTTTTAGGAGATTAATTTCAGAAAATATTCGCTCTACATTGGCAGAAGAATGTGGTAGGGTCAAAATAGATAAAACAAAATCAATTAAATTAGGAAATCGTCTATCACTGCCAATGTATAATTTCGCAATCGTACACCAAAACTCTTCTGTTTTTATCTTCATTTATATATTCCGAATTACGTAATTGTCTCCATTCCAAATCAATTTCTTGAATTTTTTCATTTGCTAAATAATTAAATTGCATCAATAAAGGTGTGATAGTCGGTGTATTTGCTATATTTTTTGGATCATTTAATTCGAAATATATAACTGGGTTATTTTTTAAGGGAAATCTTTGCTTTATTTGAGATGCTGACTCAATGAAAAATTGCAAACAACGTAATCGCACAAATTTTTGTTGTTCAGATGCTAATTTTTCACAACTAGCGTTTGCATTAACACCTAAGTAAACATTATTTATAGTTAAATAAAAATGTGGGTTATTATGTTCCACATCTTCTAATTTTGTTTTTTTCAAGTAGTTATTATCCATATAACATTCTAAAATTGTTTTTAATATGCATGTTATATCTTTATACATTGTATGAATTTGTACCGATTCTGACTGCATTTTTTTATTTAAGTTATTGAATAAAGGAAGCACAAATTCAAGAAATTGTAAAAATACTTTTGTTGTAGGATCTTCTAGTTTCTCTAACGTGGTTTGTGCAGAATGTAATCTATCTGTGGAAACAGCGTCTATAAAAAATAATTTCAGAGCTTCATACTGCTCTAGAATTCTTTTCACCACCATTTCCAATGAAAGCCAACGTGTCTGGCTGGGATGAAGTATTTTATGTGGCTTGACATTAACAAAACATTGAAATTCTTTAAATAAAGAAATTCGTTTTGGACTTCCTGAAATATAGTTATAAATATCTCTAACCAAGTCTTCTAAACGTCTTGGTAATGTTTCACAAGCATATGATGCGCATAAAGCAAAGGAATGGCATATGCACTTAAACTTATACAAATGTGGTATATCATTTGTAAGTAATCTAGAAACTGATAACTTATTTCCAAAATTGACGCTAGCTCCATCTGCACCGAATCCTACTAAATTATTTTTATACGGAATATTATTTTTGAGAAATTGTTCAACAATTTTTTCGTATAAATCTTTTGCAGTTGCATTACTTAATGGAATTAGAGCAAAAAATTTGTCTACAATAGATCCAAATATATTGTCAAAATATCTTACAACTAAACATAAGTGCTTGACAGTGCCCCTGTCCGTAGATTCATCCACAATTAGTGAAAATTTTGTAATTCTCAAAATATTACATAACTTTTCAAAACTTTCAGATCCCGTCACATTTTTAACAATAGCAGTTGTCTTTGTTCGCCTGGAGGTTAATGACTTGGCAATTTTTGAATCGGGACATATCATTTTAATTAATTCGGGTAGATGGTCAGTAACATTGAATGCTATGTTGTGCTCTGCCACAAACGCTGCAATTCGTATTTCAGCCAATTTAGTATTTTTATTTAAAGTTGTTTGTTCGTTTACGGTTGTCAAATTAGAAATAAATGGTTGATGTTTAAATGACTTTGAAATGCTTTCGTGTGCCTTTCTTTTCGAATGTTTGATCAACTCTGACACCCCGGATTTTATGTTTACATCACTCTTACAATATGCACAATAGGCAAAGCTGTTGCCTTTCTTTGATGGACCTATCCATTTGCGGAAATTTTTGTTTGATTCCCATGATTTTTGATATTTATTGTAATATTTCTTAGCAGTTTTGTTCTTCTTAAACTTTTTTACGATTAATTGTCCCTCGCCACTACTACTAACCTCAGATGATGAATCATCAGCCCTATAAATGTTTTACTTAAATGTAAATAACAACAATAATTTATTTATTAACTTACATATTTAGTAACTATAAAGTTATTTGTGTCCAAATTCCACAGTATTGTTTAAAATGAATAATTAATTCAGATGATTTCACTTTCACAGTATTATTGTAAAAATTCATTCGTGACAGATACAAGTGCACGCACACTCACTCGAGAACACGAGATAATTGCGCATAGGCAATGCCCATGCGCATGGACAATGACAATGCCCATGCGCATGGACATATGACTCAGATGTCATGCGAATAAGTTATGGCGTGAAATGAAGAGTTTTTATTTTATTTTAAATATATTTAATTTTTATAAGAAAATATAAATGTATCTTCATGAAAAGTCGGTAGATATTGCTTAAATATCGGTACATCGGTAGCTGGTCAGTAGACGTAAAAAATATCGGTAGATCTACCGATATATCAGTAGGGTTGGCAATACTGCTTGTTAATGAAGGGTTAACAGAGCATGGGGAAATAGTTCCTAGCATATTTCTGCAGAGGGCAGCAAAATCACAAAAATGACGCAGACTTAACATAGAAGGCAATGCAAAAAAATATAATGGAAAATTTAAACGTCAAACTAAAAAAAATTTGATCCCACATTATTTGAATTTTTATATGTTTAAAACATACAGAGAACAGAAAACTCGTAAGGTATCTTAATTCTTTTTTATACATACAATAATATTTATAAAAAATGTTTCTTATATATGTTTCTATAGAATTTCATGGAGAGAAAATTCTTAATGCTTGTATTTCGAATAACAAAACTTCCCGAAACTTCAAATTAAGAGATAAATATCTTGTTGAACATTCATCAAATGAACTTTATCATTTGCAATTCTTTGGAAGAATTCTATATGAGAAAAGAAGGGAACCAAAGCAAAAAGAACTAAACTTCCACATTAGTATGTAAAAACTGACAATTTCGTTTATAAAGTTACGACTAAATGAATTATATGAAGAACTATGAAGATGCAGGTTGATATTCCTTAGCTCCCAATTTTCTTTTCTTTTTTCACCTACATACGTCTCTTTTCAGCACATCTTTAAATAAGATTTAAAAATCCTTTCAAAAATATAATACTAATACAACGACGTTCATATCCAATTGAGTTGCTTACAAGTTTTAGATTATATCACATACATACACATAGATGAAAAAATATGGCTCATATATTACAGTACCTACACAAATTAGAAATTGAATCTCAACATAATTTTAAAAAATATAATTACGAAATCAATAAAGATGAAAAAGAAAAGAATGTTGATATTAAATTTAGCATGCTTAAGTACCCAAGTATATATAATTTTAAATAATCTAGAAAAGTTTACACCTTATGGAGAGAAAATTATTTTGAAATGAACATCATCGAAATTAATATGCGTTTTTCATATCAAGACTCAAGATTCACAAATTTTGACATACGCCGAACGTTTGATTTTTTTGGACCAGGCCCTACAGACTATATGGTAATACTATTAATCAAGTATAGTTAAATGAAAACAAAGTTATATCAATGTCATTGATATGTTATCTAGGTCAGGACGAACTAATTATGACATTTCCCGCATACATACATACATACATACATACATACATACATACATCCATCCATCCATCTATACATCCATCCATACATCCATCCATACGTACATCCTTCCATACATACATCCATCCAAATATGCATACATACATCCATATATAAAGACATCATCGCAAAAATAGTAAAATCGTGTTCTAGGGCAATACATTCCTAAGATAAATAAATGCTTGACGTTTTATCTGTCATAAAGTTAACTTATTTGACGTTTCTGACAATTTGTCACTAGTTTTGTCTGGAATTATTAGAAAATGAATATTTATACTAATGAGAAGCGCGATTCCACAATTGCTAAATTCGTGACAAAATTTGAAAACTGCTAATGTGTCTTCAAAAAATACACGTGAGCCGCGTAATCAGAATATAGAATGAGCAGGAAAACGTGCGTTACTGGAAGAAAGAGTGTTAGGAATAAGTGTAGTCCCCTTCTTGGAAATGAGTTGGGAGTACATCACAGCATCATGCATAATTTTGTTACGCAGTTGAATTTTTAATAAATTCATATTATTTATACAAAACTGCATTTTTTAATTTTATTTATTAGTCTAATATAATATTTCTCTTATTATCATAATTAACGATATATTTTAAATCAAATTATCAGAAACGTCAAATAAGTTAACTTACATTGTGACAGATAAAACGTCAAGCATTTATTTATTTTTATTCAATTCCATGGCAGTCGATATTTTCAACGTAATTTTCAACATTTTCATATTTAATTACTGTCGTTACAAAGCATCTAATGGTAATTCTGTCTATTGAATTAGATGCAGAATTTTATGCCCTAAAACTTTTATTTGGCGCATTTTTGCTTAAAATAATTAGGCGAGCAGGAATTTGCAAAAAATGATTTCCCCGTGTTAATCTCCTATGTGCACCTTTAAAACAGACACACGGTATATTAATATTAATATCTCAGAGCTATGCTACACAGACGATATGACAGTACTAGCAGAAACAGAAAAAGATATGTACCACAATGTGGACATACTACACAAAGAATTAAAAAAGAAAAACATGAAGATCAACAAAAAAAAAAAACTAAAATTATGTCTATAAACAGTCCTGAGAAAGAATCAAATATAAACATAGACGTAATTAGGCTAGAAAAAGTGATTCATTTAAATACCTCAGCGTACTAATAAACGAAAAAGGAACTACTGAAGAAGAAGTAAGAGAGTCAAAACGTGAGCAAGAGTTTTCAACTCAATGAAACACAAATTTCTTAGTAAAACAGAAATTATTATAACATATGGCAGTGAATCCTGGACAACGACGGAGAAGCATAGAAATCACGTACAGAGTGCGGAAATATTATTTCATAGAAATATAGAAGGAAAAACGAGACAGGACAAAATAAGAAACAGGAATATAAGAGAACATTTAAATATAAAGCTCATATCACGAACAATCAAAGAAGCACAACTGAGATGGCTGGAACCTGTTCAAAGAATAGGAGAAGACAGAATAACAAAACAAATATATGAAACAAGAACGATAGGAAAAAGAGTGAGCGGAAGGCCTTCCAAAACATGGAAACAAGAAGTTATACAAGCGGTAGAAAACAGAGGAGGACACTGAGACAGAACTAATTCTGGAAAAGACACCCACAACATCACTCAATTCAACACGCCTGATACTGAAAGGTATAAAGTCTTTGGATTAAGTAAGTACAACCTTCAAGTTTATTGTTCGATTTTTACATATACAAAAATATTAAATAATTTTATAAGTCTTATGAAGTGATTTAAAATAATAAAATGAGTTTCAATTTATAAAATTGAATTTTTTATTTATACTTGCCCCTACACCGAAACTATTCATTTTAGGTATTTACATAAAAATGTATACATATTACATGTTGTAGAGATGCACTAAAAACTAACAGATTTTCGGCGTCAACTTATCACGTGGCACCGCTGGCGGCAAAGTTACGAGATTACTAAATTAGTGGTTTTTTCAGAAAATAACTAACTTTACAAAATCACCGAATATCAAAACTTCTGGACATAATCGGAATAAAATATTCCCTGCACCTGGGCAAAGTAGCGATTGAGTACAAATTATTTATTAGTCACCTATCAACTAAAATGAGCCGCTGAAAATTATAGTAATGTAAGTCAAGTTTTGCAAAAGATACCATTTTTTATTGAAATACAGAAGCATGGCCATTTTACATTACCATATCCAACAGATTATTTTACTTGGAAACACTTCTTTTGGTTTGTTAACCAGTATTCTGGTACACTACTATAAAGATTTTTTTTTTAGAAAAACTTGAGTTATATCACTTTTATTTTCAATGGCTGATATTAATTATTAAAGCAAAGTTGATTTGTCCGAAAAGAGTAATTTATTTAAGAGGTACAAAATTTTAAAATCCAAATATATATTCGTTTATCTATATATTACAGTGAAATAAACAATTTTCTTCTCGATGCGTAAATCGCTGACTTTCACTTCTGATTTTGATTTCCAATTCTAAATATACCGGCATTTGTGGTTAGAGAAGACAGAG
Source organism: Harpalus rubripes (assembly GCA_963082715.1). Taxonomy (NCBI): domain Eukaryota; kingdom Metazoa; phylum Arthropoda; class Insecta; order Coleoptera; family Carabidae; genus Harpalus; species Harpalus rubripes. The sequence goes on from OY720455.1 coordinate 17,964,309, forward strand.
GAGGCACTAGTAAACACACTAAGAAAATAAAATTAACAAATATTCATAAAATTATTAAATAATAAATTATTTAAATCATACACTTAACACTTACCAGATATTATATAACGACGAAAGGATGAATTAGTCCATGTACGTAGTCTAAATTAGTAATAATAGCTCGAAGGTACGAAAATTGCGTCATCATCGGTACGTCTTGAATCGATATTCACTTTATAATTTGAAATAACATTTCCAAAAAGAAAACAGAAAAATTTCGAGGCAGAAGTATAAATCGGTTTTCTTTTTAATTATCCAAAAATGTTCCGTGGCGGAGGAGATGTCTTAATTGGAGGGGGATATGTCATAATTGGAGCGGGAAATGTCATAATTAGTTAGTCCAGACCTAAAAAACAAAGCAATGGCTTTGATATACTTTTGTTTTATATTAACTAAATGTGATTAATAGTATTACCTCATAGTCTGTAGGGCCTGGTCCGAGAAAATCCAACGTTCGATGTATGTCATGTGACTCTTGAGTATTGATATGATGACGCATAATTTCGATGCTGTTCATTTCGAAATGATTTTCTCTTCATACTTCTCAATTTTGACGACGTCCAAAAAGTTCGATAGATATCTTATAAACTTGTAAATTTTATTTTCCCAAAAGCCGATAGAAAATTTTGTAGAAAACACTGGAATTACAAAAAGCATACATTAAATTTTTATGTAATTTTTGTATATGTAATAAATAAATATGTAAGTACTTATGATGAACATGATGTAAATTAACAGTTATAAAATTAACGAACTAAAAATTGTTCGAACAAACATATTTATTTGTGTTTAATTAATTACTAATAATAAAATAATAATTTGAGCTTACCTTACTTTTTAATTTTGCGACGACGACTGATGAATGCTTTGATATCATCGTCGTCGTCGTTGTCCTTTATGGCCCAGTAGAGCGCAAGCGCTGCTACCGGGACCACCACAGCCAAAGAAATTAATGAAAAGTTGAGGATCTTCATAAATTTCATGATGATGTACTCGAAAATAATGAAAATATTGGAATTACCATAGTAACTATACTGTACTTCATTAAATTATTGTTGCTAGGTAACAAGTTAAACAATATTACCTTTTGTTGTCATATCTTCTTATTATCAAAACTATTAATAAATCATTCCAGTAGGTATTTATTTAAAATTTTATATTATTAGTATAAAAGCCCAAAACTACGAATGAACAAATTTGACGATTTTCATTTATGTGCATTAATTAAGTACCTATAATATATTAAATCACGAGTAAATCAATAAAATTTGATTTTCATGTTATATCTGCTTTCAGTAACATCGGGCCGTACCATTTTATTGCTGTCATGCTATAAGAGTTTATAAAAATTTCTTGATTTATACTATATCTTTTCTTAAGAATTATGTAATATGTACATTTTAAGAAAAAATTAATTTGAATATGTGAAATGTCCTCAATCTACGGCTTGATCTACTGTGATAATGCTTTTCGAACTGTTTCAGAATGAACTTTTATATAAATACTTTTCTAGATTAAACTAGTTTTGGTGCACTAATTTTGGGATTATGTTTAATCTTCGTCATACGCTCGGTACTCCGCTTGGGAGTACATACTTACCCCAGCTGCACAATTTATGTGATATCTTTTTGAATACCGAACGTAACATTTCTTATGACGTAATTTTTCCCCAATGGGTTTTCTGAGTCATAGTACTCCACCAGGTTGTCCGGTTGGGAGGCCGCCACCGTTTAGACAGTGGAGACGAGCTGGGTTGAAACCACAGGAATGGTTATAAAAAAAGGATAGAGGAACCACGTAATTTTTGTCCGAAAAATTACGAAAAGGTTGGCACAAATCGAGATAATAAAAAAACGATATTGCCTGCAAACGACTAAAGTTCGATAAATTAAAGGATTTGACAAAAAAAAATTAATAACTACAAAGTAAAGCGTACAGAATGGCTCCAAAGTGTAATACACATACAACGAAAATCTGACGCTACAAATGACGCTAAACTAACTCCAACAATCCAAAATTATATAATGCAATAATTATCAAACAAACTATAATTCACAACAATGGAGCGTCAAACAAAGTCTTACAGTGACCACTCAGTCACCCACAAAGTAGACGGCCCCAACAATGAGACGATGACGGCAGAATGGATAAATCCTCCCACGAAGATATTGACTTCCAGGACGAAAATGTAGTACTCGTGATTACCGCGCGACATTGTCCATAAGTCCGCAATAATAGTGCAACTATACAATAGTTTTACACTACTGTCGCTCGAGATCTCACCCAAACACGACTAAAAAACACCCAAAACTGGTCAATCAAAAAGCCACCTCGACGTTGTCGATAAATCCGCAATTATAGCGCAACCATAGAATTGTTATACACGATTGTTGAGCAGCGCGCACTCCACTTTCACATCGAAAATCTAAATCACGCCGACGAAATAAAATAATCAAGATAGGAATATAGGTAAGTTACTAATTTGAAACTTGAAAAAAAAAAATTAACCAACAAGTGTGGAATGAGGGAATTCCAGGTTTAAGATGATACAAGGTTCGTATGCATGTAGAAAATTTAAAATATAGAGCACGAATGTCGCAAGGCAATATTACG
>OY720455.1:17971960-18056960 GCA_963082715.1 Harpalus rubripes
GCTGGCCCTATCAGATTTTTACCTGACTAGAACACGATTTTACTATTTTTACGATGATGTCTGTATGTGTGGATGTGTGGATGTGTGTGTGTGTGTGTGTGTGTGTATGTGTGTGTATGTGTGTTTGTGGTGTGCGTGTGTGTCTGTGTGTGTGTGTATGTGTGTGTGTGTGTGTGACGATTCTTTCGGATCGCATAACTCCAAAACCACCTTTCCAAAAATAATAATTTTTGCGTATTCTTCGTCTTTTTACCCATATGAAGTCAGATAGAAAAACTCTTCACATATAATTGATATGTTATATTATTGTCTATCTACGTACTATATGCGTTTGTATACAGGGTGCTCCGTTTAAGCGCAACAATATGTAACTTTATATTTCTTAATAGAACACCCTATATTTATTTATTTATTTTGATATTAAATTAGATTCCCTTTAAAAAAGTATTAAGTAATAAGTGGTCTAAAATTATATATTAAGAAGTTATTTACGTTCATAAAAAACAGTAGTTCAGAGTGGAAAAAACCATAATATAATACAAAAATTTTATCCTTTTTTATTAATACTTATTTTAAACATTACACTAATTCCAAAGAAGCTATTATAATTTAGTGACAGACTAAATAATACAAATTATAATAAATGCTCGAAAACTTGTCTTTCAACTTCAATAGATTTTTCTATTATAAATATTATACTAACCATTTCATCTTTACTAAAATTTGTATTATTCAATTTCACATCAACAATGATAAACTACGAGTATTTGGACAACTTGTTTGTTTAAATTCGAAACAATTGATCAGATTATCCATAGCTTACTTTGTTAATAATAAAATAATAACATGATAGAAACATATCATTCAACGAATAAAGGTAAATAACTTCTTAATTTATAATTTTAGACCCCTTATTACTTTATACTTTTTTAAAAGGAATATAATTTACTATCAAAATAAATAAATAAATATAAGCTGTTCCATTAAGAAATATAAAGTTACATATTGTTGCGCTTAAATGGAGCACCCTGTGTACAAATGGATATGGCACGTAGAGAGATAATACTATATCATATAAATTATATTTGAAGAGTTTTTCTATCTGACTTAAAATAAAAGAGTTACAGAGAGAGTACAGACCGATGAATCAGCCTGTATATATATATATATATATATATATATATATATATATATATATATATATATATATATATATATATATATATATATATATATAAAGAATAACATGAAGATCAACATAAAAAAAACTAAAATAATGTCTAAAAACAGTGCTGAGAAAGAATCAAATATAAACATAGACGGAATTAGGCTAGAAAATGTAACATCATTTAAATACCTCGGCGTACGTATAATAATACAAAGCAAAGACAGAATAACAAAATAAATATATTAAGCAAGACCGACAGGAAAACGTGAGAGAGAAAGGCTTTCCAAAACAAGGAATCAAGAAGTTATACAAGCGGTAGAAATTAAAGGAGGAAATTGAAACAGCCTTAATTCTGGAAAAGGCACCCACAATATAACTCTATTCAACACGCCCGACAACAAAAGGTATAAAGGCTTTGGATTAGGTAAATAGAACCTTCAAGTCTATAGTTTGATTTTTACGTATACAAAAATATTAAATAATTTTATAAAAGTCGTATTCAAAATAATAAAATGAGTTTTAATTTGAAACATTGTATTTTGTTATTTATACTTGCCTCTACAGCAAAACTATTCACTTTAGGTATTTACGTAAAACATGTATACATATTACATAAGTTGTAGAGATGCACTAAAAATGGTGTAAAAACTACTTAACTGATTTTTGGCGCCATCTTATCACTGTGGCACACTGGTGGCAAAGTTACGAGATTACTGATTCAGTGTTTTTGGGAAAATAACTAAATTTACAAAATCACCAAATATCAAAACTTCTAGACATAAATCAGATAAAATATACCCTGCAACTGGGCGAAATAGCGATTGGGTACAAATTATATATTAGTCACTTATCAACTAAAATGAGCCGCTGAAAATTACAATAATGTAAGTCGTTTTTCGTAAAAGATGCCATTTTTTACTGAAATACTGAAACATGGCCATTTTACATTATTATAGCCAACGGATTGTTTTACTTGGAAACAGTTCTGTTGGTTTGTTAACCACTAATCTGGTGTGCTAAAAACTCTTTTTTTTAAGAAATCTTGAGTTACATTACTCTAAAATTCAAAGGCTTAAATCAATTATTAAAGCAAAGTTGATTTGTCCGAAAAGAGTAGTTTATTTACGAGGAACATAAGTTTAAAATCCAAATACATGTTCGTTTATACATATATTACAACGAAATAAATGCGATAATCGCTGACTTTCACTTCTGATATTGATTTCCAATTCTAAATATGCTGGCGTTTGTGGTTTGAGAAGACGGAGGAGGCACTAACAAATACACTAAGAAAAAGAAATTAACAAATATTCATCAAATTATTAAATAAAATAATTAATTCACACACTTAACACTTACCAGATTTTCTTGTGCGTGTCGTTTTCAAAGTATATGACATAACGACGAAAGGATGACTGTATGTAATCTAAATCGGTAATAAAAACTCGAAGGTAAGATAATTGCGTCATCATCGGTATGTCTTGATTCGATATTCACTATGTAAGATTCACTTTTCGACTGGGCGCCACTGGTTTAGAAGCGCTAGCTTAAGGCATAAACACTTGAACATGTCTCACCCCTTGGCTCCCGCCCGTCCTTTAGTTCGGGTATAACCACAGTGCCGTGCGGGTCTGAAAGTGTCCATAAGAAAAGATTAGCTGCTTGCAGTAATTATAGGTGAGTGGTAGAACTCACTGTCATTCTAATTATTATACAGGTATAGTTTGGTGTGGATCACCAAATGCTTGATTGATATGTTATACACTGCTTGTGTATTTGATATGCATGGTATATGTGAAGTATACATTTGTATTATTTGTTTGTGGCCGCAAACGTAGTAGTTTCCTAATTAATTATCCGAAGAGTTGTCTGGGACAACTCTGGGTCCAGGGAGCTTTATGCTTCGAGGTGTGACGACACCAAATGAGAGGCTGAGATCCACGAGAACGTCTGGGACGTTAAGGATAAACCTGGGGTTTATCATGATAGGTCTGGGACCTATAAACGTGTGATCGTAAGCTAAACTCTCATAACGGGTCTGGGACCCATTGACCTCTGGGAGGTCGAGTTCTGGGAACTCACATGTCTGGGACATGCAAATGAGAAGCTGAGACACACGATAACGTCTGGGACGTTAAGTATAAACCTGGGGTTTATCATGATAGGTCTGGGACCTACATACGTGTGATCGTAAGCTAAACTCTCAATATGGGTCTGGGACTTATTGACCTCTGGGAGGTCAGAGCTCTGGGAGCTCAACATGTCTGGGACATGCGTATGTGGCTACGGTACCGCTAGTGGCTCAGAAATGATTATTCACGAGAGCCGTATTCCAGCAATTCGTCAATGCACTGGGTGTTACTTTTGCGGATAGGGGTACCGGAAACCACAAGGTGTTAGGCCGCATTTAATATGCGGGGCACCTACCCAAGTCTGGGACTTGGGAGCAACCTTATTCCTGCCCCCCCTCCTGTCTATCTCATTAGATGATAATGCACGCCTGTGATAATTGTTGTAAATTGGAATGACAATGTGTATTTTATCCTACTTAGGGGAACGCGTCGTAGAGGGCCAGTCCGTCCCTGACGCGTGTAGAAGAGGACACCGATAACAGGTCAAAAAGGAATGTGAATTGTATATATTAGATTATTGCATGTATTATCGCCCATATATTCCAGTTAAGTAATAAATGAAAAAGATTAACAAAAATTAGTAAAAACCATAGCTTTTATCTCAGAAGTGGGATCTGAATCAGGATCACGTTGGGCATTGTTTAAACAAAATAAGACATATTTTGTTATTGAAAAATATACAATTCACAAAACTTTGGCGTTATCGTTGTTTTCATATATGTTGTTTATCTTTCATCCCTTCTAGGAATGTATAATGGTTTATGTCTGTTAAAAGTTTACACTGCGTGACACTTAAGAAACATAAATCTATAAAATAAACTCATCGGTCCGACCGTCGCCGAGCGGAATAATAAATTTAGTCAAAAATGTCAAACCCTGTGAGTGGTACTTGACCCTTAGTTGTTTAGAATGAGCGGAACTAATAGGCACTGTTTAGTTTTGAGTAACGAAAAATGTATCCTAAAAATGTCAACCCAAAAGACTCATAAATTGAAATAATATCTTCTTCGCCCCGTATAGACTCGTTGTGTTAGAGAGTTGGAGTATTTTCAAATAGTTTCTGTGAAACTGTCTTCTTGAGCAGTCCAGAAATATATATTTGTGCGTTGTGCTTGTGCATTGTACAATATTTTGATTTAATTACTTTTCATCTTTGAAAATTATTAAATATGGAACGTGCTACAGTTGCCTCGTATGCCGACTCCGATTCCGAATCGGAAATTGGTTTTTATCCGCCATCGGGACATGATGCGGAATCGGTAGTGCGTTCGGAGGCGGGTTCGGGATCCGAGTTGTCTCAAGTCACGAGTCTTGTTAAACAACTCACCGAAAACGTGATTACTATGCAACAAAGACTCTGTAATACACCTAGTGCTCGCGGTGCTAATTTTGGTGGTGATGCAGTGCCGGTATTTGAACCCGGACATCGGGAACAAGACATTGACCGGTGGTTAAATAAATGTGAAGAACTTCAGCGCGTGTATGGGTGGAGTGAAGAAGTGTTAGTGTATCACGCGACATCAAAATTGCGTGGTTTGGCGGGAACTTGGTACCGCGGGCTTCCAAGTGTGAATTACACTTGGATCGAATGGAAACAATTGTTGAGAGGAGCCTTTCCATCAAGTAAAGATTTTTGTAATCAGTTCGAAGAAATGTTAAAACGTTGTAAAAAAAGTGACGAGAGTTATTTGAAATATTATCATGACAAATTAGTTTTATTAACGGCCTGTCGTGTAAAAGGGAAGGACGCAGTATCGTGCTTAATAGGTGGTATAAAAGACGCGCATATACAATCCTCAGCGAGAGCCGGAGGATTCATAGAACCCAGCGAATTATTGTCATTCTTACAAGCATTTGAAAGTAAAACAGTCGTCAAACCGCCAAATTCCAACGTACAAAACAACCACTACAAAAGGAAATCGAAATTTTCCCCCGGGAAACCGAAAATCCCTAAAAGATCGGGTGGCTATAACTTCACGCAACCGTTACGTTCGGTTTGTTACCTGTGCCAGAAGGAAGGACACTTCGCCCGTGACTGTAAGAAGCAGGGTGCAAATACAAGACCGAAATTCAATAATAAAACGAACAAGGTAAATCAAAATACATTACGTACTTATCATGATCGTGTACTAACCATAGATATTACACCGGACACAAACAAAAAATACTTTGTCGATACAATAATTAATGAACAAGCAGTGAAAGCGTATGTTGATTTAGGAAGCACTTGTAACACAATGACGCACGCTACATCAAAATTGTTAAATTTGAAATATGACGCGGGGAAAATAAAATTAATTTAAGGTTATGGATCCGGAACGGTAAATACTTTAGGCGAAACGGAAGCCAAAATAAAAATTGACGAGGTTACGGCAACTGTCAAATTTCAAATTGTGGCAGATAATATTCAAGATATTCCTGTTATTGTTGGACAACCGTTTACTGAGCGCCGCGGGGTAATAGTTGTGAAGGACGATAAGACGCTACGTATGGTAAATCAGGATAAAATTGATACGGAAAAATTGGCGGTAAATAAAATAACTCTATGGCCGCGAGAAGATTCAGTCATTCCCGCGAATCACGTCAGTCACATAAAGGTATATTCAAAAGACGATAATTATTTTGGCGATGTTTATGTAGAAACGAGTATTAGATTAATTCAAGATCACGAACATTGTGTTCCGCGATGTGTAATAAAAATAGGGCGCGACAAAGATGCTATAATAGCCATAGCAAATCTTTCTAATAACGATTTAATTATAAAAACAAATAAAATTATTGCTCGCGGACAACCCTGTCATGCCGAACCGGAGAAGGATGTACAAATATTAAAATTAAATTTAGAAGACCTTAAACCCTTTCATAAAGATGAAATAAACTCTGCAGCGTTGAATGCAGCTCAAAAGCTAAATTTACTAATATTGTTAAATAAATACCGTGATTGCTTTACTCAAAATTTAACCGAAATTGGATGTACAAAATCCACCGAAGTCGAAATTAACGTAGAGGATAATAAACCTATAACATATCGCCCCTATCGCATGTCATGTCACGAGCGCGAGAAAGTAAAAGAAATGATCAAAGAATTATTAGATAATGACATCATTCAAGAATCAAATTCACCATATGCTTCTCCTGTTTTATTAGTGAAAAAGAAAACAGGTGATATGCGCCTTTGTATAGATTATCGCAAATTGAATAATGTTACTGTTAAAGATAAATACCCATTACCGCGAATAGATGATCAGCTTGACCAGTTACGGGGATGTAAATATTTTACAACTCTGGATCTTATTTCTGGTTATTATCAGATACCCATCGCGGAAGAATCAAAATTAAAAACAGCGTTTGTAACACCGGATGGACAATACGAATTTAATCGGCTGCCATTTGGTCTTACAGACGCTCCCAGTATTTTTCAGAGAATGATGGATAAGATTTTAGGCACACATAAAAATAATATAGCTATGGCGTATATCGATGATATATTAATACCATCTAGGACTATAGAGGAGGGAATCAGAAATTTGGAAATAATTTTGAAAATAATGCGAAAGGAAGGGTTAACATTAAAACTTAGCAAATGTGTATTCTTTCCAACAAAAATTGATTATTTAGGATTTGAAATTAGCCGTGACGGTATACGGCCAGGTGCAGTAAAAATTAGGGCTGTAAAAGATTTCCCAGTGCCTCAAAATGTACATAATATTAGACAGTTTATCGGATTAACAAATTATTTCCGACAATTTGTAAATAAATACGCCGAAGTAGCACAGCCACTTACAAAATTATTAAAGAAAACGGAAACGTGGAATTGGACAGAGCAGCAACAAAATGCCTTCGAGAAATTGAAACAAAATTTAATTCAACGTCCGATTTTGGCTATTTATAACCCTCAGGGCGAAATAGAAGTACATACCGATGCGAGTAAATTGGGGATAGCAGGTATATTACTCCAAAGGCAGGACAATGGTAGTTTACAGCCTGTCGCATACTACAGTCGGCAAACAAACGGTTGCGAAACAAAATTTCATTCTTTTGAACTGGAAACATTGGCAGTAGTTGAAAGCTTAAAGAAATTCCGAGTATATTTAATTGGTATAAATTTCAAGGTTGTAACTGACTGTAATGCCTTAAAAACTGCGTGTTCGAAACGGGATTTATTGCCGCGAATTGCACGCTGGTGGTTAGACCTCCAAGAATTTACATTTACTGTCGAATACCGACCTGGTGCTCGAATGAGTCATGTTGATGCTTTGAGCCGTAATCCGGAAACTACAGAGCAACCGGCGGAAGAAGTACAAATTTTTAAAATAGAAACCGCTGATTGGGTGTTGTCGGTTCAATTAACCGATGAAAAAGTTCGCGAAATCCATAATATACTTTCGAGGCTTCCTGAAACCGAATACGAGAAAAGTATTTATAAAAATTATACCTTACGCGAGGGGCGAGTATATAAAATAACAACGCGAGGTATTCAGTGGGTGGTACCAAAAGGGTTACGTGTACAAATTGTCCGCAGTGCACTTGATGAAATGGGGCACTTTTCCGTAGAGAAAACATTAAAGAAATTATGTGAAACATACTGGTTTCCAAAGATGAGAACGTACGTGCAAAAATACATTTCATGCTGTATTTCATGTATTTATAATAAAATACTGGCGGGCCCATTCCCGAAATCACTTAAAGGTTACACGCATTTAATCGTTGTTGTAGATGCTTTCACAAAATTTGTCTTTGTCAAAGCGGTAAAATCTACCAATAGTAAAAAGGTTATCAAATATTTAAATAAATTATTTGGAACATATGGCGTACCTACAAGAATAATATCAGATAGAGGTACTGCATTCACATCAAAATCATTCTTAAAATATTGTCAAGACACGGGGATAAAACATATTAAAAATGCTGTGGCTACACCACGAAGTAATGGTCAAGTTGAGCGATTTAATAGAACTCTTTTATCGGCGTTGTCGACTAGTTGCGAAGACGCTGATAAATGGCAAGATTATATAGCAAAAGTACAATTCGCTATGAATTATACGTACAATAAATGCACAGGTAAAACACCAAGTGAATTATTTTTCGGGTATAAACCGCGTCCAATAACAAATTCATTATTAACGGCGGAAATACAAGTAGAGCAATCACATCCGCGCGATATTAATGTAGAGCGAGAAGAAGTAGCCGAAAAATTACTTTTTGATTCAATGTTGCAAAAAGAAAGATTCGATAAAAAACGAAAGCCAGCTAGAAAATATAAAGAAAATGATTTAGTAGTATTCGAGAAGCAAATTATTGGCAAAGGCGTTAGTAAGAAATTAAAACCACCATACGCGGGCCCTTTTATAGTAAAGAAAGTATTGCCGAATGACAGATACATAATTTGCGACCTCCCTGGATCAGACAGAAGCCGCCGGGCTAAATACGAAAATACAGTGGCCGTCGATAAGTTAAACCCGTGGACCTCTCCAGGAGGTATGTCTTCGGACTCGTCGTGTGAAAGCGGTGAAAGTGATGAAGACTTAGGGTTGGAATCAGAATACAGTTCAAATACTGATAATTAAATTATTTATAAACTTTAAACGCCTCCTCGAGGACGAAGAGATAGTCAGGATAGGACGAATGTAAGATTCACTTTTCGACTGGGCGCCACTGGTTTAGAAGCACTAGCTTAAGGCATAAACACTTGAACATGTCTCACCCCTTGGCGCCCGCCCGTCCTTTAGTTCGGGTATAACCACAGTGCCGTGCGGGTGTGAAAGTGTCCATAAGAAAAGATTAGCTGCTTGCAGTAATTATAGGTGAGTGGTAGAACTCACTGTCATTCTAATTATTATACAGGTATAGTTTGGTGTGGATCACCAAATGCTTAATTGATATGTTATACACTGCTTGTGTATTTGATATGCATGGTATATGTGAAGTATACATTTGTATTATTTGTTTGTGGCCGCAAACGTAGTAGTTTCCTAATTAATTATCCGAAGAGTTGTGTGGGACAACTCTGGGTCCATGGAGCTTTATGCTTCGAGGTGTGACGACACCAAATGAGAGGCTGAGATCCACGAGAACGTCTGGGACGTTAAGGATAAACCTGGGGTTTATCATGATAGGTCTGGGACCTATAAACGTGTAATCGTAAGCTAAACTCTCATAACGGGTCTGGGACCCATTGACCTCTGGGAGGTCGAGTTCTGGGAACTCACATGTCTGGGACATGCAAATGAGGGGCTGAGACACACGATAACGTCTGGGACGTTAAGTATAAACCTGGGGTTTATCATGATAGGTCTGGGACCTACATACGTGTGATCGTAAGCTAAACTCTCATTATGGGTCTGGGACCTATTGACCTCTGGGAGGTCAGAGCTCTGGGAGCTCAACATGTCTGGGACATGCGTATGTGGCTACGGTACCGCTAGTGGCTCAGAAATGATTATTCACGAGAGCCGTATTCCAGCAATTCGTCAATGCACTGGGTGTATACTTTTGCGGATAGGGGTACCGGAAACCACAAGGTGTTAGGCCGCATTTAATATGCGGGGCACCTACCCAAGTCTGGGACTTGGGAGCAACCTTATTCCGCCCCCCCCCTCCTGTCTATCTCATTAGATGATAATGCACGCCTGTGATAATTGTTGTAAATTGGAATGACAATGTGTATTTTATCCTACTTAGGGGACCGCGTCGTAGAGGGCCAGTCCGTCCCTGACGCGTGTAGAAGAGGACACCGATAACAGGTCAAAAAGGAATGTGAATTGTATATATTAGATTATTGCATGTATTATTGCCCATATATTCTAGTTAAGTAATAAATGAAAAAGATTAACAAAAATTAGTAAAAACCATAGCTTTTAACTATATAATTTGAAATAACATTTCGAAAAAAACCAAGAAAATTTCGAGGTAGAAGTAATAAATCAGTTTTCTTTTTAATTATCCAAAAACGTTCTGGCGAAGATGTCTTAATTGGAGGGGGAAACGTCATAATTGGAGCGGGAAATGTCATAAGGTACGTTCTATTGGTGTCAGAAATCTTCCTACTTCTTCTAGTAGAACATCAATGGTCGTTCTTTTGCGTCAAAAAAATCGAAATATTCATACGAATCATTCCAACTTCAGAGTTGGAAGTGTTGGTAGGAAGATATGTAGAGTGGAGATAAATTCAAAATTTTACTAGCTGACTGTCGCGCGTACATTTCTGTCACATTTGTGAATGTTTAGAGTAATCTGTGCTCAACAAAAATATCTCCTTTACGTTTTTATTATTTAATATATTTTTATATAATTATAATCTCTATTACAGAGATTATTATATTTACATAACAACATTTTAAAGATCCAAAATAAACATAGAAAGTTATCTATAGTTGTTAACTAACAATAACACATAACCACTGCCACTGTTCTATTGTATTTATTTTTTTACATGACAGCACTTGACAGTTATTTGCTACTGAGTGTTATATTGCTTTAAAAAGCGCTGCTACCGGGACCACCACAGCTGAAGAAGTTAATGAAAGGTTGAGAATCTTCATAAAGTTCATGATGATGATGTACTCGGAAAATTATTAAAATAATGGAGTTACCATAGTAACTGTACTATATTAAATTATTGTTGCTAGGTAACTAGTTAAACAATAACACCTTTTGTTGTCATATCTTCTTATTGTCAAAACTATTAACGCATAATTTTTTTTTTTAATTTAATATTAGTAACCAAATTTGACGATTTTCATTTATGTGCATCAATTAAGTACGTATAATGATGTGAAATCGAGAGTTAATAAATAAAAATAGATTGAAAAAATTTGATGTGGCCAAAACAATATCCCCCACCTATTAATTTTTATTAATTTTAATACATACTTATTTTTATTGTGGAAACTGTATTAAATTCCTTTCCATATAACTTCTACCAATTAATCCAGTTGCCTTTCTACCTTTAGGTGTAAGGCTGTTCTGCTTATGTTGTTTCTTCTTTATGTTCCTCGGGATTTCTTTTCCAAATATCTTTTCATATTCCTCGGTTTTGCATACTTCTTTTTGCTTCTGTCCAACTGACCCCTCTCTGTGTTGCTGCTTGTTTCACTTCTTCCCACTTTTTTATTGGTCTACCTCGTTTTCTCTTCTTATGTGACTTTGCTCCGTAAACTTGTTTTGCCAGTCTTTCTTCACCCATTCTGTGGACGTGTCCTGCCCACCGTAAGTGCCCCTCTTGGATGATGTGTCTCACAGGTTTAGTGTCTAAGTTTTTCCTAAAAGTTTCGTTTTTTATCTTGTCCATTAATGTTTTTCCTTCAATCTTTCTTAGGAATCTCATTTCTACATTTTGGAGTCTGCTTTGATGTCTTTCTTGTGTAGTCCAGGATTCACTTCCGTAGGTTAGTAGCGGCACTGCAACTTTTCTAAATACTTCTATTTTTGTTTCCTTAGGTACTTCTTTTTTTCCTAGAAATTTGTTTTTGAGTGAATTGAATAATCTCCCTGTCATTGCTACTCGTTCTTCTATTTCTTGATCTAACGATGCCATTGAATTGATTAACGTTCCTAGATATTTGTAGGATTTTACTGGTTCTAAGAATTCCCCGTTTAACGTTATTGACTGCGTCTTGCCTTTTCCATTTACTATTACAGTTTTTGTTTTCCTTGTGTTTATAGTCATATTTCACTTTATAAGTTCATTGTTTAATACATTGATGTTATGTTGTAGATCTTTTTCATTTTCTGCCAATATTACCATGTCATCTGCATAACTTAAAATAGATATTTTCACCACTTTCATTTTCCAATATCCTACTGTATACGTTTTTAATTTATTGCTAACGTTTTTGGTTGCTTCATCGAGATACAGTGTAAATAGTAATGGGCTCAGGATACATCCCTGTCTGAGTCCTACCTCTGTTATGAAAGTTTGAGATTCGTTGTTTCTTGTTCTTACATAGTTCTTATTTACGTTATATAGACTTTTAACACATTGCATAGTACGGGGATCTATGCCTCTTTTTTCCAAACATTTCCACATTTTTGGCCTCACTACCTTGTCGAAGGCTTTTTCGAGATCTACAAAGCATACATGTAGTTCTCTACTGGTCGATTTTGCCTTTTCTATTACTTGTCTTAATGTGAAAATGTAATCTTGTACCCCTCTTTCTGGCCTGAATCCGCATTGCGTCTCTTCTATGTTATTTTCCACTTTTTTCCTTATTCTCCCCTCTATTATTCTTGCAAATAGTTTGCCTGGTACACTTAGCAGGGTTATGCCTCTGTAGTTTTGGCATTCTTTGCTATCGCCTTTCTTAAATATAGGCGTTATAATTCCTATTTGCCAGTCCTCTGGCGCAGTTTTATCTTCAATAACTTTATTGTATATCTTGGTTAGATATTCTTGTCCTTTATCTCCCATATATTTCAACATTTCTGGTGTTATGTCATCGTACCCAGGTGATTTTCCAGTTTTTAGTTTCTTAGTAGCTTCTATTATTTCTTCTGCGGTTATATACTCTATTTTTTGATTTTCTTTTTGTTCTATTTCATTTGTGCCGTCCTTTAACGTTGTTCTATCGTTAATGTCTTCTTGCAGTAACTCTTCAAAATGTTCTTTCCATCGCGTCATTATTTGTTCTTCGCTTACCAAGAGTTTACCATCTTTGCTTTTCAGATTTTGTAGTGTGACTGTTTTTCTTTTGCTGATACTTTTTATAACACCGTAGAAGAGCTTTTGATTATTTTTATATGACTCTTTTATTTTGTTTCCGAATGCTTCCCATTCCTCTTTTTTCGCTTTTCTCATTTCATTTTTCACTGC
The DNA here is from genome assembly GCA_963082715.1 of Harpalus rubripes. NCBI lineage: Eukaryota > Metazoa > Arthropoda > Insecta > Coleoptera > Carabidae > Harpalus > Harpalus rubripes. Next base: position 17,985,072 of record OY720455.1, read on the forward strand.
TATTCTATTAATTTTGTAGATTTCATAGTCTTTTTTACCTCTTTTAAATGTTTTCCACATTTCTTCAATGTTTGCATCCGCTTCAGGTTCTATAAGATACTCTTCTAGCTTCTGTTGGTATAATTCTCTGGATTCTGCTTGTGCCAATTTGTAGCTCTCTCTGTATTTTTTCCTTTGTTATTGTTTTTCTGTCTTTGTTTTTTAATTTCTGTTTCTTTGCTTTTCATAACGAGTAAAAAGTGGTCGCCGCCAATTTCTGGGCCCCTATGTGCTCTTACGTCTTTCACTAGTTTCTGTTTGTTTTTGGAGATAAAAAAGTAATCTATGATTGATTTCTCATTTCTATTAGGTTGTACTCTCGTATACTTGTGTATGTCTTTGTGTGCGTAGAATGTGTTTGCAATTATTAGATCGTTTTCTACACAAAAATCTATAATTCTCTGCCCATTTCTGTTTGTTGCTAGTTCTCCCTCCTTACCCATATATCTCTCTATTCCTGTGTTGATTTTGCCTACCCTGCCGTTCAAGTCTCCCATAATTATGATATCATTGCTTGTGTTATCTATTACTCTTTGCAACCCTTCAAAAAACTTATCTTTGTTTCTTTTTTATCATCTTCATTCGGACCATAAGCTACTATTATTGTATATTTTTGATCATTTTCTGTCGTCCAGTCTACTTTTAGTATTCTCTCATTTACATATTCATCTTTGTCCATTTTCTCTAGTTCTGATTTTGTTATTACTAACGCCACTCCTGCTGCTGCTCTTTCATTCTCTGTAACTCCAGACCAATGCATCCAATAATTTTCGGTTAGTTGTGTTAGCCCATTACCTTTTCTTTTTGTTTCTGTTACCCCTACTATACTAATTTTCATTTTATCTATTCTTCTATTAGCTCATATTCTTTACCGTTCAGTGCTTGTACGTTCCATGTTGCCATTTTTATTTCATTTTCTTTAGTCGTATCCTTTATCTTTGCTTGAGTCGTTACCGCCTTTTCCTTTTTTTTCAATCTTATTTAGTTTTTTGCCTTATTCTTTTCAACCATACCTCCTTCTTCATCGCTCCATTCATATAGTTTTCCTTGAATTGTCAGCTTTCTGTATCCTATCTTCACATTTTGACCCTTATCCTTTTCCATTTTCGCTATCTTGCCAATCTCTGCTTGTATTTTTATTTCATTCGGTATCACATCATTTTCAATATATACATTGATATTTTTATTTTTAAGTTGGTTCTTATTTTGCATTACATTTCTCTTCTGTTCCCAGTTTTCTAATTCTACTAATGTGATTTTCCATTTCGTATCCTGTCTCATGTTTAGGTTTCTAACTTTATTATTGTTTACATCTATGTTTAAGTTGTCTTCTAGGAATTTTTTCACTGACCTTTCATTTTCCTGTCCATCACTCAAGTTACCCTTTATCACAATATTGTTTTTCCTTTTTTGTTTTTCCTGGTTCTCCATTTGGTTTTCCAGTTTTTCTATTCTGTTAATCAGTATTTCTTTCTCTTTTTTCCATTTTTTATCTCTTAGCTTCAACTCTTCCCTCACTTCCTTGATCTCGTTATTGTTAGCTTTTAACTCTGCTAACATTTCTATTATTGTGTTTTTTTATTTCTTTCAAATCATCCATATCTATTTTATTTTCTGCACCGGCTTTCCTTGTCTGTTGAGATTCCGGGCTCCGTAAAATTCTACTACTCCTTTTAAATGGTGAGAGTGTTTCTTCTATGCTGCAATTTAAATCTCTGTTCCTTTTAGCACTCATATGGCCACAATTGTTTTATGTGTTAATTTAAATACAGTTGGCAACACTTGTTATCTTACTGCGCATGCGCCACTTTGTTTTCTGTGACAGCGCGGTTTTTACTAAGCACACGTTCTTACACTTAACCTAAAAGTATTCACCTTTATTATACACTAAATAATTTTTATTTCTACACGCACCACACTCACTACACTTTCACGCTGAAAATGTACATTGTTCTATGTATTTAAATATCTACACGGTTCAATACAGCGATAATTCCCGAGATACACGAGATTACTATCGTCCACTTTGGATCGCAATGTTTACTTCCCGAGAGTCAAGATTAATTCCATATAACTATTGTTCTATTTACTATTTTCTTTTTAAATCGTTACTATTATTAATTTGAAATGATTTGTGGTTTTAATCTTTCCATATTAGAATAAGATAGAAACACAAGGTTTCAAAATTTTCTGAATGATAGTAATTAAATTAGATCTCGAGATGCAATTTTTAGCACTATCCCTATACCTACCTTATATATATATATATATATATATATATATATATATATATATATATATATATATATATATATATATGTAACGACGAAGATTTTATTGTTCGTTACTTTGTTGTATATTCGTCATTTTTTCGCAAATGCCTTTTATATTCTTTTTTACGTATATTCTTTTGCGTTGTTGACTTTTTTTATTTTCATAATCTTTATAATAATGTACAAATATTTTTGACAGTGACATTTATGTGTCAATTACAAACATTTGAATTTCTTGCCTTGAAGTAGTTTGATTATTTTATATGCATTTCTTTATCTCTAAATCTATAGAAGATAAAATAATGAATTTATATTTATCGAATAAGAATTTAACGTTCTTTAATATAAGTATTTACATAAATTTTCGATAAATAATATTTAGATGATTTTTTTCTTGTAACTACTACTTCCGGTTGTCCAATTGTTACAAAAACTTAATCAACTCTTCCCATTATTGTTAGATTGAGGAATCCGTAGTTAAAAATGTCTTAAGTCTTATAGTATTTGAGATATCGTGAATCCAACATCCACTCATCCACACACACATACGGACATCATCGTAAAAATGTTATAATCGGATTCTAGGGACCTTAAAACGTGCTTATTCACTAAAATCTGGATATTCGATTTTTAGCATGAATACAATACCTCTCTTAGCGAGAGGTAAAAATGAAGATGCTCGAAATGAATTAAACATATATAACAAAAAGGAAAAGTTTAAACAATATTGACATGATTGGAAAGAACATATAAATAGAATGATGAAGAAAGACTTCCACTGAAAGCTATTAAATATAAGTGCAGAGGAAGAAGACACGTGGGACGTCCAAGAAAACGGTGGGTTCCGTAACAGGCATTTTGCCTAATACCTGAAACGAAGAAGAAGAAGACATTGGTAGCTTCATAAATACAGTTTCTCACATTGAAACTAGTTATTTGACATTAAAAATATCTCAAAAATTTTAAATTATCCAATATACGAGTATCATAAATATTTATTAAACAGAAAATCCTATTGTAAATAAAATTATAGTAAGCTCAAAACGCAAATTAATTGAACACAATGGAATTTGGATATCTCGTCAAATTAAACATACATACATACATAAAATCAAGCATTTCCTATTTAGCGAGTTAGCACAAACCCGAAAGGATAAAAATAACATCAACCAAAAACTAATCACTCTCTCTTTCAACAACATTCTTATTAGCCTGACATCATAGGTACAACATATATTCCTCACTCTTAACATACTAAATTGACCGATTTTCGGTAGCGAAATACCACAACTGGACCACAATAATAGTTACGAAACAACCATCCATCGCCACACATTCCTGTCTAAGCACACTTCTTTCGCCTCGGCCACATTCATAATCGCATTCATACACGCTCTTCTTCTCTTCCCACTCGGAAACTTTCTCTCTTTTAGTACCTTATCAATCACATCCATCCACATACACACTGGACGGCCACGCAATCGAACACCCTCAATTTCACCAAGATATATACGCTTTACAAGCCGTTTACTCTTTATTCTCTTCACATGACCAAACCATCTCAACTGGCTCATTCCTACTCTCTTAACAACATTCTTCCTAACCATACATTCTTCATACACCAAATTATTCCTCACGCGATCCCGTCTTACATATCCACATACTCCACGTAAATACCTCATTTCCACGGCACTCTCTTTTTATGCTTTCCCGTCCAAATCCAACATTCGCTTCCATACATCAAAGCAGGCACTAGCACCCCATTATACACACTTCTCTAGATGTCTAGATACGTTTACGTTTCGAGCAAATGTACCCAGAGCACCCATTACCTTACACCCCGCACTCACTCTCACATAAGTATTTAAATATAAAAGTTTATATTGAAACAGTTTCCAAAAGTATTAAGCACGCATTATTATCACGGGATATTGAGGTCATTTCATATTTGCTTATTAACTTTTTTACCTCCTGTTACCCTTGGTCACAATATAAAAAGTATTATATATATATATATATATATATATATATATATATATATATATATATATATATATATATATATATATATATATATATATATATATATATATCACCAACACATTGTTTTTATTTATTGATATTATATTCAGTTGTTATATTTTTTATAAAAAGATTGACATGTCATTCTCTGACTCCACTATTTATTATATTAAATCCTATACAAAACTATATATTATTTTATTTATACAACAAAGTAACGAACAATAAAATCTTATATATATATATATATATATATATATATATATATATATATATATATATATATATATATATATATATATATATATATATGTAACGACGAAGATTTTATTGTTCGTTACTTTGTTGTATAAATAATAGTATATTATGCAACAAGTTTTAAAAACGCCACTTTAGTCACGAGTTTATTAGGCACGAGCGAAGCGAGTGCTTAATATTACGAGTGTCTAGAGAAGTTTTAAAACGTGTTGTATACTATACTTTTTCTACGAGCGGAAGTTTATTTATAACCAACGTTTAGAAACAAAATATTATACGCTTCGAAACAGAATATTTTATTGAAAAACAAATTTATAAATAATTTTATATTAATATTTAATTTCTTAATTAATACATAAATATAAACAATCTATTTTGCTAAATGTACATTAATTGTTATACCAGATAAATTCTGGCAATTCTGAAATGATATTAAAGATTTTTCAGTATTATTCAAATTAGTTGTTGCTGTATCTGCACTTTTATTAACTTCAAAATTAATGTTTGTGTTATTTGTAATTTCATAATTATCGCATTGTTCCATTTGAAAATTACCATTTGTCGAGTTTTCAACAGTATGTAATATATTATTCGCTGTTTGAATTTTATTGTTAATAGAATGGTCAATGTAACCCTCTGCGACCGAAGTTGATTGCCATCCTCCGTGGCGTTTTAGGGCTGTAATATCTGCACCAGAATCAACTAAAATAGTTGCAGACGATCTTCTTAAACAATGTCCTGTATAAGAAGCCGGATCTGGCAGCTTTAGATATTTGGCAATTTGACTGGGGAGGCTACCAAATTTATTTATTCCAATCGGCTGCTTAGTACATTTACCTCGTTGATAATTCAAAAAGAAACGTGTACAATTTTGCAGATTTTGAGGCCGGAGTTCCATGTATTTCTTACAGATTTTATAGAAATTACCTCCAATAACAAATTGACGCTCTGTTTTGGTTTTTGTGTCCGGAATGTGTACAAGAAGTGCTGTGTTGAGATCTTCAACATGTTTTATTTCAATTTTCATCAATTCTTCCCGACGACACGCTCCCATTATTCCAAATATTAATCCAACCTAAAAATGAATAATATATTACGTATTTTTAGTCAAACTTACAATTGTTTCAAATTACTCACTTTTATAAAGAGATATTCCGAATCGGGTGCAGATGTCAAAAATTCCTTAATTTGTTGAGGAGTTAATGTTCTTGATTTTTTAGGTTTGTAACCATCTGATGTACGCTTTAAAAAAGCACATAATTTGTGATATTTACTTATATCAATATTATTTTTTATATTTATTGTTGAACGAAGCATTGAGTAGATTGCCCATAACGACGATGGGTTCATTTTATCAGAAAGATTTTTGAAATATGCTAATAGCACATTTTCAGAAAATGAATTTGTTTGATTTGCTTTACGCCAGTTCATAAAAAGGTTATAAGCTCGCTCATACTGATTTTTCGATTTATTTGGTAATAAATTAGCGGTAGCTGATGCTGCGGCTTCTTTAATTTCTTCTGGAGTTAAAATTTCTTCTTCACTTTCACTATTCGGGTTCATCTTCTTTACCAAAGATCCGAACACTGCACTGAATTCAAACACGTCAATAAACGTCAAATGTTTTGTTTCGCATAACCAAACAAAACTCTGTCGGTAATGCAGGTATTATGTATACTGATAATACAGATTTCATTTTGACAGATGTTTGCATTGTCAAATAAGAATGAAATGATTATGAAAATAGGTTTTAAATGTTGATTTTTAGTACTTATTTATTAAAATTAAACAGAAAAATGTATTAAATAATGTTATTTTGTTCATATATCAAGAATACGAACATACCCGAAAGCTAACTTCGGGTCGTGTTTAAAATACCGAAATAGTCGTGACTAATGAACTCATTAAACACTAGTGTTTAATACATTACTTAGCAAACGACGTAACAGTGTATTACAAGGTACTTTAGTTACGGGAGTAGAAAAAATAATATATAGTTTTGTATAGGATTTAATATAATAAATAGTGGAGTCAGAGAATGACATGTCAATCTTTTTATAAAAAATATAACAACTGAATATAATATCAATAAATAAAAACAATGTGTTGGTGAGCAACGTAGCGGCTACTTGATAGCCGCTACATTACTCCCCACCCAAAAAAAAAAGCACAGGTACAGGTCTCAACCATTTTGTTGTAGTATTTATTGTTGATGTTGTTGTCGTTGTTGTTGTTGTTGTTGTTGTTGTTGTTGTTATTGTTGTTGTTGTTGTTGCTGCTGTTGATGTAGTTGCGGTTGTGTTATGTGTTCTTGAAAATTTATCTGGACTTTTTGGGGTCATAGACATGTTCATGAGGAACATGCCTATCAGAAAAAAAGATTTCCCACGGTCGTGGGAAGTGAGTCTGCCGACCGGGGAAATGGTTGCTTGCTTCCAAGGGAGGAGGAAAGAAGAAAAAGCGAAGAGAGAGGTGCCAGAAAATTTTCAAGACGTGTTTTGTGATTGACGTTTGACGTTTAATTATGTTGTTTGAGATAAAATAGTGTAAAAATGGCTGAGCTGTACCTGTTAGTTTTTTTCTTCCACTGATGTCCAATGGTGGTCGAAAGATTCTATACAGTGGTTGTGGACGCTGCAATGTGAACACCTTGGCGGCCGGTAAAACTTGCAAGTGATACACCATTTCATGCGAACCGTAATGCCGTTGATCTCCACGTTCCTGTAGAGCGGGGCCCGGTAGTCGCCCTCCCGGTCTTCGTCGGGTGGGGCGTTCGGCACGAAACGTTGCATGTCGAGGAGCGTTGTTCAATTTTCGGGGTCACCAATGTAACGACGAAGATTTTATTGTTCGTTACTTTGTTGTATAAATAAAATAATATATAGTTTTGTATAGGATTTAATATAATAAATAGTGGAGTCAGAGAATGACATGTCAATCTTTTTATAAAAAATATAACAACTGAATATAATATCAATAAATAAAAACAATGTGTTGGTGATATATATATATATATATATATATATATATATATATATATATATATATATATATATATATATATATATATATATATATATATATATATATATATATATATATATATATATATATATATATATATATATATATATATATATATATATATATATATATATATATATATATATATATATATATCACCAACACATTGTTTTTATTTATTGATATTATATTCAGTTGTTATATTTTTTATAAAAAGATTGACATGTCATTCTCTGACTCCACTATTTATTATATTAAATCCTATACAAAACTATATATTATTTTATTTATACAACAAAGTAACGAACAATAAAATCTTCGTCGTTACATTGGTGACCCCGAAAATTGAACAACGCTCCTCGACATGCAACGTTTCGTGCCGAACGCCCCACCCGACGAAGACCGGGAGGGCGACTACCGGGCCCCGCTCTACAGGAACGTGGAGATCAACGGCATTACGGTTCGCATGAAATGGTGTATCACTTGCAAGTTTTACCGGCCGCCAAGGTGTTCACATTGCAGCGTCCACAACCACTGTATAGAATCTTTCGACCACCATTGGACATCAGTGGAAGAAAAAAACTAACAGGTACAGCTCAGCCATTTTTACACTATTTTATCTCAAACAACATAATTAAACGTCAAACGTCAATCACAAAACACGTCTTGAAAATTTTCTGGCACCTCTCTCTTCGCTTTTTCTTCTTTCCTCCTCCCTTGGAAGCAAGCAACCATTTCCCCGGTCGGCAGACTCACTTCCCACGACCGTGGGAAATCTTTTTTTCTGATAGGCATGTTCCTCATGAACATGTCTATGACCCCAAAAAGTCCAGATAAATTTTCAAGAACACATAACACAACCGCAACTACATCAACAGCAGCAACAACAACAACAACAATAACAACAACAACAACAACAACAACAACAACAACGACAACAACATCAACAATAAATACTACAACAAAATGGTTGAGACCTGTACCTGTGCTTTTTTTTTTGGGTGGGGAGTAATGTAGCGGCTATCAAGTAGCCGCTACGTTGCTCACCAACACATTGTTTTTATTTATTGATATTATATTCAGTTGTTATATTTTTTATAAAAAGATTGACATGTCATTCTCTGACTCCACTATTTATTATATTAAATCCTATACAAAACTATATATTATTTTTTCTACTCCCGTAACTAAAGTACCTTGTAATACACTGTTACGTCGTTTGCTAAGTAATGTATTAAACACTAGTGTTTAATGAGTTCATTAGTCACGACTATTTCGGTATTTTAAACACGACCCGAAGTTAGCTTTCGGGTATGTTCGTATTCTTGATATATGAACAAAATAACATTATTTAATACATTTTTCTGTTTAATTTTAATAAATAAGTACTAAAAATCAACATTTAAAACCTATTTTCATAATCATTTCATTCTTATTTGACAATGCAAACATCTGTCAAAATGAAATCTGTATTATCAGTATACATAATACCTGCATTACCGACAGAGTTTTGTTTGGTTATGCGAAACAAAACATTTGACGTTTATTGACGTGTTTGAATTCAGTGCAGTGTTCGGATCTTTGGTAAAGAAGATGAACCCGAATAGTGAAAGTGAAGAAGAAATTTTAACTCCAGAAGAAATTAAAGAAGCCGCAGCATCAGCTACCGCTAATTTATTACCAAATAAATCGAAAAATCAGTATGAGCGAGCTTATAACCTTTTTATGAACTGGCGTAAAGCAAATCAAACAAATTCATTTTCTGAAAATGTGCTATTAGCATATTTCAAAAATCTTTCTGATAAAATGAACCCATCGTCGTTATGGGCAATCTACTCAATGCTTCGTTCAACAATAAATATAAAAAATAATATTGATATAAGTAAATATCACAAATTATGTGCTTTTTTAAAGCGTACATCAGATGGTTACAAACCTAAAAAATCAAGAACATTAACTCCTCAACAAATTAAGGAATTTTTGACATCTGCACCCGATTCGGAATATCTCTTTATAAAAGTGAGTAATTTGAAACAATTGTAAGTTTGACTAAAAATACGTAATATATTATTCATTTTTAGGTTGGATTAATATTTGGAATAATGGGAGCGTGTCGTCGGGAAGAATTGATGAAAATTGAAATAAAACATGTTGAAGATCTCAACACAGCACTTCTTGTACACATTCCGGACACAAAAACCAAAACAGAGCGTCAATTTGTTATTGGAGGTAATTTCTATAAAATCTGTAAGAAATACATGGAACTCCGGCCTCAAAATCTGCAAAATTGTACACGTTTCTTTTTGAATTATCAACGAGGTAAATGTACTAAGCAGCCGATTGGAATAAATAAATTTGGTAGCCTCCCCAGTCAAATTGCCAAATATCTAAAGCTGCCAGATCCGGCTTCTTATACAGGACATTGTTTAAGAAGATCGTCTGCAACTATTTTAGTTGATTCTGGTGCAGATATTACAGCCCTAAAACGCCACGGAGGATGGCAATCAACTTCGGTCGCAGAGGGTTACATTGACCATTCTATTAACAATAAAATTCAAACAGCGAATAATATATTACATACTGTTGAAAACTCGACAAATGGTAATTTTCAAATGGAACAATGCGATAATTATGAAATTACAAATAACACAAACATTAATTTTGAAGTTAATAAAAGTGCAGATACAGCAACAACTAATTTGAATAATACTGAAAAATCTTTAATATCATTTCAGAATTGCCAGAATTTATCTGGTATAACAATTAATGTACATTTAGCAAAATAGATTGTTTATATTTATGTATTAATTAAGAAATTAAATATTAATATAAAATTATTTATAAATTTGTTTTTCAATAAAATATTCTGTTTCGAAGCGTATAATATTTTGTTTCTAAACGTTGGTTATAAATAAACTTCCGCTCGTAGAAAAAGTATAGTATACAACACGTTTTAAAACTTCTCTAGACACTCGTAATATTAAGCACTCGCTTCGCTCGTGCCTAATAAACTCGTGACTAAAGTGGCGTTTTTAAAACTTGTTGCATAATATACTATTATTTATACAACAAAGTAACGAACAATAAAATCTTCGTCGTTACATATATATATATATATATATATATATATATATATATATATATATATATATATATATATATATATATATATATAAGATTTTATTGTTCGTTACTTTGTTGTATAAATAAAATAATATATAGTTTTGTATAGGATTTAATATAATAAATAGTGGAGTCAGAGAATGACATGTCAATCTTTTTATAAAAAATATAACAACTGAATATAATATCAATAAATAAAAACAATGTGTTGGTGATATATATATATATATATATATATATATATATATATATATATATATATATATATATATATATATATAATACTTTTTATATTGTGACCAAGGGTAACAGGAGGTAAAAAAGTTAATAAGCAAATATGAAATGACCTCAATATCCCGTGATAATAATGCGTGCTTAATACTTTTGGAAACTGTTTCAATATAAACTTTTATATTTAAATACTTATGTGAGAGTGAGTGCGGGGTGTAAGGTAATGGGTGCTCTGGGTACATTTGCTCGAAACGTAAACGTATCTAGACATCTAGAGAAGTGTGTATAATGGGGTGCTAGTGCCTGCTTTGATGTATGGAAGCGAATGTTGGATTTGGACGGGAAAGCATAAAAAGAGAGTGCCGTGGAAATGAGGTATTTACGTGGAGTATGTGGATATGTAAGACGGGATCGCGTGAGGAATAATTTGGTGTATGAAGAATGTATGGTTAGGAAGAATGTTGTTAAGAGAGTAGGAATGAGCCAGTTGAGATGGTTTGGTCATGTGAAGAGAATAAAGAGTAAACGGCTTGTAAAGCGTATATATCTTGGTGAAATTGAGGGTGTTCGATTGCGTGGCCGTCCAGTGTGTATGTGGATGGATGTGATTGATAAGGTACTAAAAGAGAGAAAGTTTCCGAGTGGGAAGAGAAGAAGAGCGTGTATGAATGCGATTATGAATGTGGCCGAGGCGAAAGAAGTGTGCTTAGACAGGAATGTGTGGCGATGGATGGTTGTTTCGTAACTATTATTGTGGTCCAGTTGTGGTATTTCGCTACCGAAAATCGGTCAATTTAGTATGTTAAGAGTGAGGAATATATGTTGTACCTATGATGTCAGGCTAATAAGAATGTTGTTGAAAGAGAGAGTGATTAGTTTTTGGTTGATGTTATTTTTATCCTTTCGGGTTTGTGCTAACTCGCTAAATAGGAAATGCTTGATTTTATGTATGTATGTATGTTTAATTTGACGAGATATCCAAATTCCATTGTGTTCAATTAATTTGCGTTTTGAGCTTACTATAATTTTATTTACAATAGGATTTTCTGTTTAATAAATATTTATGATACTCGTATATTGGATAATTTAAAATTTTTGAGATATTTTTAATGTCAAATAACTAGTTTCAATGTGAGAAACTGTATTTATGAAGCTACCAATGTCTTCTTCTTCTTCGTTTCAGGTATTAGGCAAAATGCCTGTTACGGAACCCACCGTTTTCTTGGACGTCCCACGTGTCTTCTTCCTCTGCACTTATATTTAATAGCTTTCAGTGGAAGTCTTTCTTCATCATTCTATTTATATGTTCTTTCCAATCATGTCAATATTGTTTAAACTTTTCCTTTTTGTTATATATGTTTAATTCATTTCGAGCATCTTCATTTTTACCTCTCGCTAAGAGAGGTATTGTATTCATGCTAAAAATCGAATATCCAGATTTTAGTGAATAAGCACGTTTTAAGGTCCCTAGAATCCGATTATAACATTTTTACGATGATGTCCGTATGTGTGTGTGGATGAGTGGATGTTGGATTCACGATATCTCAAATACTATAAGACTTAAGACATTTTTAACTACGGATTCCTCAATCTAACAATAATGGGAAGAGTTGATTAAGTTTTTGTAACAATTGGACAACCGGAAGTAGTAGTTACAAGAAAAAAATCATCTAAATATTATTTATCGAAAATTTATGTAAATACTTATATTAAAGAACGTTAAATTCTTATTCGATAAATATAAATTCATTATTTTATCTTCTATAGATTTAGAGATAAAGAAATGCATATAAAATAATCAAACTACTTCAAGGCAAGAAATTCAAATGTTTGTAATTGACACATAAATGTCACTGTCAAAAATATTTGTACATTATTATAAAGATTATGAAAATAAAAAAAGTCAACAACGCAAAAGAATATACGTAAAAAAGAATATAAAAGGCATTTGCGAAAAAATGACGAATATACAACAAAGTAACGAACAATAAAATCTTCGTCGTTACATATATATATATATATATATATATATATATATATATATATATATATATATATATATATATATATATATATATATATATATAAGGTAGGTATAGGGATAGTGCTAAAAATTGCATCTCGAGATCTAATTTAATTACTATCATTCAGAAAATTTTGAAACCTTGTGTTTCTATCTTATTCTAATATGGAAAGATTAAAACCACAAATCATTTCAAATTAATAATAGTAACGATTTAAAAAGAAAATAGTAAATAGAACAATAGTTATATGGAATTAATCTTGACTCTCGGGAAGTAAACATTGCGATCCAAAGTGGACGATAGTAATCTCGTGTATCTCGGGAATTATCGCTGTATTGAACCGTGTAGATATTTAAATACATAGAACAATGTACATTTTCAGCGTGAAAGTGTAGTGAGTGTGGTGCGTGTAGAAATAAAAATTATTTAGTGTATAATAAAGGTGAATACTTTTAGGTTAAGTGTAAGAACGTGTGCTTAGTAAAAACCGCGCTGTCACAGAAAACAAAGTGGCGCATGCGCAGTAAGATAACAAGTGTTGCCAACTGTATTTAAATTAACACATAAAACAATTGTGGCCATATGAGTGCTAAAAGGAACAGAGATTTAAATTGCAGCATAGAAGAAACACTCTCACCATTTAAAAGGAGTAGTAGAATTTTACGGAGCCCGGAATCTCAACAGACAAGGAAAGCCGGTGCAGAAAATAAAATAGATATGGATGATTTGAAAGAAATAAAAAAACACAATAATAGAAATGTTAGCAGAGTTAAAAGCTAACAATAACGAGATCAAGGAAGTGAGGGAAGAGTTGAAGCTAAGAGATAAAAAATGGAAAAAAGAGAAAGAAATACTGATTAACAGAATAGAAAAACTGGAAAACCAAATGGAGAACCAGGAAAAACAAAAAAGGAAAAACAATATTGTGATAAAGGGTAACTTGAGTGATGGACAGGAAAATGAAAGGTCAGTGAAAAAATTCCTAGAAGACAACTTAAACATAGATGTAAACAATAATAAAGTTAGAAACCTAAACATGAGACAGGATACGAAATGGAAAATCACATTAGTAGAATTAGAAAACTGGGAACAGAAGAGAAATGTAATGCAAAATAAGAACCAACTTAAAAATAAAAATATCAATGTATATATTGAAAATGATGTGATACCGAATGAAATAAAAATACAAGCAGAGATTGGCAAGATAGCGAAAATGGAAAAGGATAAGGGTCAAAATGTGAAGATAGGATACAGAAAGCTGACAATTCAAGGAAAACTATATGAATGGAGCGATGAAGAAGGAGGTATGGTTGAAAAGAATAAGGCAAAAAACTAAATAAGATTGAAAAAAAAGGAAAAGGCGGTAACGACTCAAGCAAAGATAAAGGATACGACTAAAGAAAATGAAATAAAAATGGCAACATGGAACGTACAAGCACTGAACGGTAAAGAATATGAGCTAATAGAAGAATAGATAAAATGAAAATTAGTATAGTAGGGGTAACAGAAACAAAAAGAAAAGGTAATGGGCTAACACAACTAACCGAAAATTATTGGATGCATTGGTCTGGAGTTACAGAGAATGAAAGAGCAGCAGCAGGAGTGGCGTTAGTAATAACAAAATCAGAACTAGAGAAAATGGACAAAGATGAATATGTAAATGAGAGAATACTAAAAGTAGACTGGACGACAGAAAATGATCAAAAATATACAATAATAGTAGCTTATGGTCCGAATGAAGATGATAAAAAAGAAACAAAGATAAGTTTTTTGAAGGGTTGCAAAGAGTAATAGATAACACAAGCAATGATATCATAATTATGGGAGACTTGAACGGCAGGGTAGGCAAAATCAACACAGGAATAGAGAGATATATGGGTAAGGAGGGAGAACTAGCAACAAACAGAAATGGGCAGAGAATTATAGATTTTTGTGTAGAAAACGATCTAATAATTGCAAACACATTCTACGCACACAAAGACATACACAAGTATACGAGAGTACAACCTAATAGAAATGAGAAATCAATCATAGATTACTTTTTTATCTCCAAAAACAAACAGAAACTAGTGAAAGACGTAAGAGCACATAGGGGCCCAGAAATTGGCGGCGACCACTTTTTACTCGTTATGAAAAGCAAAGAAACAGAAATTAAAAAACAAAGACAGAAAAACAATAACAAAGGAAAAAATACAGAGAGAGCTACAAATTGGCACAAGCAGAATCCAGAGAATTATACCAACAGAAGCTAGAAGAGTATCTTATAGAACCTGAAGCGGATGCAAACATTGAAGAAATGTGGAAAACATTTAAAAGAGGTAAAAAAGACTATGAAATCTACAAAATTAATAGAATAGCAGTGAAAAATGAAATGAGAAAAGCGAAAAAAGAGGAATGGGAAGCATTCGGAAACAAAATAAAAGAGTCATATAAAAATAATCAAAAGCTCTTCTAATAAATAATATATAGTTTTGTATAGGATTTAATATAATAAATAGTGGAGTCAGAGAATGACATGTCAATCTTTTTATAAAAAATATAACAACTGAATATAATATCAATAAATAAAAACAATGTGTTGGTGATATATATATATATATATATATATATATATATATATATATATATATATATATATATATATATATATATATATATATATATATATATAATACTTTTTATATTGTGACCAAGGGTAACAGGAGGTAAAAAAGTTAATAAGCAAATATGAAATGACCTCAATATCCCGTGATAATAATGCGTGCTTAATACTTTTGGAAACTGTTTCAATATAAACTTTTATATTTAAATACTTATGTGAGAGTGAGTGCGGGGTGTAAGGTAATGGGTGCTCTGGGTACATTTGCTCGAAACGTAAACGTATCTAGACATCTAGAGAAGTGTGTATAATGGGGTGCTAGTGCCTGCTTTGATGTATGGAAGCGAATGTTGGATTTGGACGGGAAAGCATAAAAAGAGAGTGCCGTGGAAATGAGGTATTTACGTGGAGTATGTGGATATGTAAGACGGGATCGCGTGAGGAATAATTTGGTGTATGAAGAATGTATGGTTAGGAAGAATGTTGTTAAGAGAGTAGGAATGAGCCAGTTGAGATGGTTTGGTCATGTGAAGAGAATAAAGAGTAAACGGCTTGTAAAGCGTATATATCTTGGTGAAATTGAGGGTGTTCGATTGCGTGGCCGTCCAGTGTGTATGTGGATGGATGTGATTGATAAGGTACTAAAAGAGAGAAAGTTTCCGAGTGGGAAGAGAAGAAGAGCGTGTATGAATGCGATTATGAATGTGGCCGAGGCGAAAGAAGTGTGCTTAGACAGGAATGTGTGGCGATGGATGGTTGTTTCGTAACTATTATTGTGGTCCAGTTGTGGTATTTCGCTACCGAAAATCGGTCAATTTAGTATGTTAAGAGTGAGGAATATATGTTGTACCTATGATGTCAGGCTAATAAGAATGTTGTTGAAAGAGAGAGTGATTAGTTTTTGGTTGATGTTATTTTTATTCTTTCGGGTTTGTGCTAACTCGCTAAATAGGAAATGCTTGATTTTATGTATGTATGTATGTTTAATTTGACGAGATATCCAAATTCCATTGTGTTCAATTAATTTGCGTTTTGAGCTTACTATAATTTTATTTACAATAGGATTTTCTGTTTAATAAATATTTATGATACTCGTATATTGGATAATTTAAAATTTTTGAGATATTTTTAATGTCAAATAACTAGTTTCAATGTGAGAAACTGTATTTATGAAGCTACCAATGTCTTCTTCTTCTTCGTTTCAGGTATTAGGCAAAATGCCTGTTACGGAACCCACCGTTTTCTTGGACGTCCCACGTGTCTTCTTCCTCTGCACTTATATTTAATAGCTTTCAGTGGAAGTCTTTCTTCATCATTCTATTTATATGTTCTTTCCAATCATGTCAATATTGTTTAAACTTTTCCTTTTTGTTATATATGTTTAATTCATTTCGAGCATCTTCATTTTTACCTCTCGCTAAGAGAGGTATTGTATTCATGCTAAAAATCGAATATCCAGATTTTAGTGAATAAGCACGTTTTAAGGTCCCTAGAATCCGATTATAACATTTTTACGATGATGTCCGTATGTGTGTGTGGATGAGTGGATGTTAGATTCACGATATCTCAAATACTATAAGACTTAAGACATTTTTAACTACGGATTCCTCAATCTAACAATAATGGGAAGAGTTGATTAAGTTTTTGTAACAATTGGACAACCGGAAGTAGTAGTTACAAGAAAAAAATCATCTAAATATTATTTATCGAAAATTTATGTAAATACTTATATTAAAGAACGTTAAATTCTTATTCGATAAATATAAATTCATTATTTTATCTTCTATAGATTTAGAGATAAAGAAATGCATATAAAATAATCAAACTACTTCAAGGCAAGAAATTCAAATGTTTGTAATTGACACATAAATGTCACTGTCAAAAATATTTGTACATTATTATAAAGATTATGAAAATAAAAAAAGTCAACAACGCAAAAGAATATACGTAAAAAAGAATATAAAAGGCATTTGCGAAAAAATGACGAATATAAAGAAAAAGAAAGTAGTATACAACAATTAAAAAAAGATTCAATACGAAGATTAAACATAATAAAAATTTTGGCAAGCCTCGATTAATTAATGAATACCTACAAGGCACTAATCAGATCCAAACTAGATTACGGAAGCGTGATATACTCTCAAGCTAAAAAAAACTATCCTAAACTCTATACAAATAATACAAAATACTGCACTACGCCTGATGACAGGAGGATACAGAACTAGCCTAATAAAGAGTTTATTAATTGAAGCAGGAAAAATACCAATGGACTACCGAAGAAAACTAGTGTGGTAATAATTTTCATTAAAGCATTCATTGGGATAACAAGGCTATTATACAATTAAAATGATTGCAATATGGCATACGGTGATACATAAAATTTCGTACAATATTCGTGGAAGACTATATCATTAACGCACTACGTGATTACCAATAATGCGTTAATAATATCAATATACCACTCGTTTCGTAAATAACTATTACATTTTTAATAAAAGGAAAAGGCTTTACATATTATGTATTTAATATTACAAATTTCAAGAAAATTTATACACGTTCTATCGGTGTCAGAAATCTTCTTACTTCTTCTAGGAGTAGATCTATATTCGTTCTTTTGCGTTAAAAAAATCTGTGTATTACAAATCATTTCAAATTCAGAGATGGAAGCGTAGGAAGATCTATAAAGTGAGGAGAAATTCAAAATTTTACTAGCAGACAGCAGACTGTCGCATGTACCTTTCTGTCCCAGTCACATTTGTGAATGTTTATATTAGACTGTGCTCAAAACAAATACCTTCTTTACGTTTTTATGGATTATTTAAAATAGAAGACGACACATTATTTCATATGAGTGATAATGTATTTTCAAATAATAATTGTAATCTAATTTACAATATATTCTTCATTTTAATTGAATCTGTAATATTAGTTTTACAACGTTTTGAAGTTATCTTTAGTTGTTAACAAACAATAACACAACCTTTGGCCTATTTATTGATTACTTTTGCCATTATTATTATTTACATTGCCAGTACGAGATATAGGTATTGTTTTAAGAATATTATGATTGTAGTAGAACGTACTTAATTTATTAAACTATAGTTAAAAATCTCGACTGTGGTATAAATTGATACCAATTACTCGAAATGTACCTCCCTTACCAATGGTAGCATTGTTTATATAGGTATGTATAATAAACAATAAACGCGGTGTTCTTATGTTTCTATAAAAGCACTGTTTATCACTGAAAACACGACGTTTAGAAAATCTATAAACGTACTGTTTTTGGCGCATTTCATGTTCTAGAGGTGGTAGTCATGCTTTCATAACTGACAGATAACAGATAACCTTAAAGTGGTAAATTGTTTGTGTTGAAATATTACTTCTAATTGTGGATTTTTATTCTTTCACTAGGTGATAGGACTAGAAAGAAAAGAAATTTATAGCTATAGCTGTGTTAGTTAAGAAAGAATAAGAATCTGTGAAGTTAAAATTTTAACTAAAAAATTATGAAACAAGAAACAATGCGCTCAGGTTTACTTTGTCAAAATAATTAAAACGGTAAGTTTTATTTATTACAATTTAAATTTATGATAATGCAATTTTGAATTTAATGTATTGTTATTCCAGGCAGGTTATGAAATGTATGATGCACGTTACTTGAAAATGTTAACACTGTCTACTCAATTTTTGGCGGCTACTAGCAAACAAATATGAAAAGTTGACGTTTTAATCCATGATTTCCAGTTCCACGTTGTGGCGAACTATCGAATATATGCCATATATGTTTTGTATTAAAAATTGTAAGAAAAGCTGTTGCCGTTATCTGTGCAACAGAGCAGTGAGTGTTGTAAAAATGGTGGAAAGTAAAAGTCTAGACCATTCCAGATCACGTGACTTTTACATGTCGGCCATGTTTGTTGAGGGGCATAGAAACAGCAGTTTTATATTGTAGGAAGTAGTGTCATTGCAATTCAAGTAAATTTTACGTATATATTGGGTAAGTTCAACATATATACGAATAAGTAGTACATACTCCTGTTTTAAATAATGTATTTGTATACTTTTAGTTCGAGAAAATGCATTCATCTTGCTCTGTTGTGGGTTGTGGTAGCAGAGCAGAAAGAGACAAATTGTCATTTTTTAGATTTCCAGCCATTGTGAAAAATTGTGGTGGATTATTGAAAAATTAAGCAGTAAACGCCGGGAAAAATGGATACATGCTTTGAAGAGAGGACCTTTAAGTGAAATATTTATTAAAAATGGAAGAATGTGTTCAAAGCATTTTATTTCAGGTACTATATTTACAAAGTTAATGTTTATATTACTTTTATTAAAATACTTTCTAAGGAAAACCAGCTGAATTAAATAGCGAAAATGATTCTGATTGGATTCCTTGCCAAAATTTGGGATATAATTTCGGAATACATGTGAAAAAACCAGATGCAAGGGCCCAACATGATAGGTATCGACAAAGAGTGGAATTAATACCACAACAAAATACATCTCATGGGGTTTGTTCGCGTGATAAGAATACAGTGCATGTTACTCATTACTAAACTATTTTAATATGTAAATATTAAGGAAAAATTTAGTGTATGAAGAATGGCGTTTAGTAGTAGTAGGAATTCTGATAAGAGAGTGGAATGAGTCAGCTAAGTTGCTATTACTATTATTATTTACGCTTTTATTTACCCAACTATGTGCGAATGCATGATTCTTATGTATTTAATATGTATTGTGTGCAGATATCCATAAATGATTACACATTCGTAGCACTAGCATGAGTGTGTTTACCAGACATCACAGTTACATGAAAATAACAATGTTGGGCTAAACTGCAACTACAATTTAGTTAGTATATGTAATCTATTATTTTTCTGTGCATTCTATTTTTGTATATACAAATATTTGTTTTATGTTGTGTCATTTTTTTTTTGTTTCGAATTTTTATTTTTGAAATATGTAGATATTTATGTCTGTTTTCTAATTATTTCTGTCGCACTATCTTTTATTGTGTTGCATGTAAATAACAAGTTTTAGCTCTATTTTATTTAATAATATGCTGTTCTGTTTTAATTGCATGTGGTTTGTATTAATAAGGGAAAGAAAAAAAATGTTAAATAATTTTTATTTAATAAAATATTAATTTGCAGACTTTTAAATAAATAATTAAAAATGTTTTGGTGTTTTGTTTTATTTTGTGACAGATTTCCACACCTCCTTATCCTAAGTAGGACTGAGAAACTATCAATGGCGCGTTACTTTTTTTTGTAAAAGAGAAATTCGCCAGTAGCCCTATTAAATTTTTTTTAAAAAATTATATATTGTGCACAAGCAGAACAATACCAGAAAGTATTAGGTACTTCCGACATATCCAAACATTCCATATGAAACCATTTTATACTGCCACTCTCATTGCATATACACCAAATAGGTACTTCTCTATTTGCAGCATTTCTGGTAAAATATCTCCCCATAAGTTCTGGAAGACTAAATTTTTCATGTAGAGTTAAAGCCATTGAATGTTCAGATTCCATAAAAATAATATCACTAGATATTTTTTCAATAAACATCAAATTTGGTGACCAAATTACAAAGTAGCAATAGTCACTCTTCGTAAGAAACATTTGCAACTGTACTTGGTAATAATAGCTATGGTTTTTATGAAGGTAAAATTCATTTGTTTCTTTATTGTATGTAAGACAAATATTTGGTTTTTCCGAAAATTGTTCTTAACTTATGTCATTGTTGTTATTTATAAGCTTCCAAACTTTTAAAAGCTTTTAACTGTTGCCCAGTATAATAACTGTGAGTTAATATTAAATAATTGACTAAATCAATCATTTCAATATTTGGAAATTAGAGAAGTTAAAATTCAAATCCTTTAAAGAGTAAGGATCACAGTTATTTATAAGAGATATTTTTTTCTTATAACGTTCTTTAACATCACCACTCAGATTACAAAAATAATCACTTTTTACATGTATAATTAAGATATATAAGCAAATATATGTCACAATTAAGTTTAAAAAGCACAAAATATCAACAGCCCA
The DNA here is from genome assembly GCA_963082715.1 of Harpalus rubripes. Taxonomy (NCBI): domain Eukaryota; kingdom Metazoa; phylum Arthropoda; class Insecta; order Coleoptera; family Carabidae; genus Harpalus; species Harpalus rubripes. Next base: position 18,006,721 of record OY720455.1, read on the forward strand.
ACGTTTTCAAACGAGAGTACTAAACGCGAATGACAGCTCTGTATGCCCCTCAACAAACATGGCGACGATTCTGTGACGTCATTCTGGAATGGTCTTAGAGACCATTCACTGAGCAGTGAGTGTTGACAAAATGGTGGAAAGTAAAAGTCTAGATCAATAAATTGTTCATTAAAGTATTTCATTATTTAAAGAGTTTTATTTATATGTTTTCTCAATAAAAAGGCTTGATAGTCCACGTAACGTCCTTCAATCCCATATTCAAGTTTTATTTATGATAATAACCAACGCGAAACATCGATATGTCAAATCAGGATAATTCATTAATAACCTTGGAGTTCATTGTATGTATTGGTTTTCCTCTTTCATAATTGTATAATGGTGTAATGCTTGATACAATATTTTAATGTAAACAATCAGACAAAATCACAAGATACACAAACTGTCAAAATGTGAAATTTCAATTTTTAGCGGGGAACGCTACCAACATAACTGATAAAAAAACACCAACTCATATTTTTGACATCTCCTTTTTTAAAAATCTAATTGTAAAATTACCTCAATAGAAAAAATAGTATAAAAAACATGTATCATAAGGCCTGTTGACGCACTCCTCCTTTGTAATACTCGCCTGGCGGCTCGTTTTCCAAACTTGGACTCGTACGTTAACAGATTGCCTTATGATACTTATGTTTTAATGTACTATTATCATATAGCACATCGCTTATATTAAACAACATAGTTAAATATTTTGATAAATAAGAAACAAATGTAACAAGTGACATTATATTCTTTCATCATCACAGCCACATATTTTGATTGGATAACATTGTTAGCTACGTCGTTTAATATAAGCGATGTGTTACATGGTACAGCCGAATACTGGTATGTATTTATTTATTTATTATTATTATTATTATTATTATTATTATTATTATTATTATTATTATTATTATTATTATTATTAGGATAAATATACAAATATCTCTCAAATATCATAGAATGTTGCGATTTCAGAACAAAAACAAGGATGTCGTCTATATGAAGAAGTTTTTTTTTTGCAAATATCTTCCAAATGTGTAATAATAAGCGATTTTAATTTGTATATCTTTGAGGCACTTTTTATGTTCTTTCGAATGGCGAACTTTCATTTTCATTAAGAAAATGGCATAGTTATAATTTTTCAAAATTATAATATTTTCGCCCTCAACTTTGTAATCTAAACTATACGTCTCCGTCTCAAATTAATAACAAATGAAATAGCTATTTGTCTCTATTTCTCAATTATCCTGTAAGCGGTTGTAATAATTTATGCAAGAAAATGCAGTTCAATGAACTGGACAGAAATATCTAGAAATTTATGCAGAAAAATATATTCACACTATGAATTAATTTCATCAAATGTAAACAAGCTTGTATGAAATCATTTCTACATTAGACTTAACCTTTGGCTGAAGATAAGTTTTTAGCGATCTACAGAGTATATAAATCAATATAAAATAAAAATTAATTTTAGTGTTGCATTTGCAACAAACGAAGAAACGTAAACAGCATTGTTAAAATGAAGCTAATAATAATTTCATTTGTAATTTTTGCAGTATGTTCTGCTTCGAAACCCATTCGTAAGTATAACAATATAAATAATTGTGCATCACACCACTTATTTATTTTTATAAAGATAAATACAGGAGCCTCGCTGGAATTATTTATTTTAAATATGTTCAAAGTAGTTTCCTTCAAAAATAACACTATTCTTTTCTTGCACTTCTTAAAAGCTTCTAACCAATCTTCATTTAGAATGCTTTCCCTGAGACTTAATAATAATTGTCAAAACTGTCCATCATGATTCGAAAATGCGCTCTCTGGACTGGTCGTCAGATAGCCATTACGTATTCGACAATAGTGAAACCGAGAATAAGCTCTAATTTAACTTTCGCAACATAATTTCAAATGACATATTATATATATATATATATATATATATATATATATATATATATATATATATATATATATATATATATATATATATATATATATATATATATATATATATATATATATATTAAAATGATAGTGCAAATTTTATTTTCCACGGCCTACCTGATTTATTTTATTCTGAATAATTCTAACGTGTCCCTCGTATTTCTATGTAAATTACTTCTTCAATATTAGGTGAACACGAGAATCTGTAACAAGTGGGAAATAGCTATTTACGTATGATAGTATGAAGGGCAGTAAGTGCTTCCTAACCGGTTGAGGATGATTTATTTGGATTTTGGACACTTACTGAACGCAATGCTTATTACGTATTTGCACGATCGACGCACAAAATTAAAAAAATAAGAAACTTATTTAGACATATTCAAAAAATTTAGTTGTCATTTTTAAAGTAAGTTGTTTTTATTTACTTGCTGCCTCACTTCCTGATCGGTAAGTATACTCTGTTCCATTTAAGCCATTCAGCAGATGTCGCTCGCATCAGCGCCAATTTTAAGTAGCTGCTATTACATTGGGTAAACTTGACTCTTGTCTCCAATTTCAGCCAATCAGAGAGGTTAAAACTATTCCCTATTCTCTGCAATACTGAATGGCTTATATGGAACAAGATATAATCACAATCACTTAGTCATCAGTAATTTGTAAAAAAAACCTACTGCCTTGAAAACCCTATCGGTAAATTAATTCAATGTAAGAGGCTGTTGGTACTCGGTGAAACATATTAAATAATAAAAAACACAACTCTCGGTTCAGTTTTACAAGAAAAAGTATATTTACTTTATTTTACTTTACTTACTATCGGTAAACATTAGAAAAAACCATCGAGCAAAAATAGTTTTTTTTAATATTATCTTTCCCGTAAAACATTGTACAGTGACTTATACATGGAGATTTAAGCCTCATTCACGGCTCTTAAGATAGCCACTGTAGTCTAGTCAATATGTACAATAGAACCTGGTTTCCTTCCAAAGGTCGGGTATCTATAATTTTTGGATATGTTGTTTTTCGGTTTTCCTCATTTCTCTGTTTCTATGCATTAGAGAGTAAAAGTTATTATCAATAATGTAGAATACAAAATTTTGTATTTACAATTTTTTCTATGGGCTATACTTATTGAGCTACAGTGCAGTGAAAGTATCAGAATTTTTGGGAAATGACAAAACGCGCATTTATCGCAGAAATATTGATGTATTCCGAATGTAAAGGGCGAAAATTTGCCTCTACCCTGCGTTATTATTTTCGATACACAAAACAAAAATATTAGTAAGCTAAACCAACCAATTACTACCACCGACTAATATTTATTTATTTATTGAAAATCAATCCTACAGGATAAAAATCCCAGTTACAGGACGATTACAAAGAGGTAAATAATATGATGCGAAAAATTGCAGAAATAATATTTTAAATTTACGTAATGAATCGGCATAAATATCGGACTGAAGGTTGACATTATTAAATAAATTGCAAATTTGTCGAATAGGACATTTTAATTCATAATTTGCCCGCACTGTTCTTAAATTGAAAGTCAACTTGGTTCGTGAATTTAATCTAGGTACGTTGAAAGAGATACGAGATAAAATAGCACTATCGTTAACTTGCCCATTTAACAATTTATATAAAAATGTAATGGAATGTATTTTCCTCCTTATCGATAAAGAATTCATATTAAAATAATGAAGTAACATATTATAATCGCAATCGAAACTAGAATAGTGGTCGGTAACTTTATAATAACAAAATTTTAAAAACTTTTTGGTCAATGACTATTTGTCATAGGTAGTGTTATATACAGGAGAACTATACTCTATCCGTTTTAACTATAGACTAGATGGCGTTTCGAGCGCGGCCATTTTTACATGTATTAATTAAAAAATTCAAATTTTGGCGCCATTCCTGGATTTAAAAAAATTCTTTCTAATTGACATTTTTTCAGTAATTTTGTCTTGTACGTACATGTATGCATATACTTACTTATAATCTCCGTACCTTTCTCTACATTTCGGCGAAAGGGCATGCATAAATGAAAACCACATTATTCAAATAAATTTTAAAGAAAACAACGTAAAATAAAAATATAATTCACCTTTGAAATATAAATATTTACGCTCTAAAATATATACATTATATGTATAAACTATATACACCGTTAAATATGAACAAAATAATGTTCTAAACTAATTTCTTTGTTCCTGGGGTAATCCGAATGACCCGTTTTCCTCATGTTCTTTTATAACTTTCCAAATATTACATCGTCCTATGCCACAATTTGGACACTTTCTAATTTGGAGTATGCATTCGTGGCACGATATATGCAGTATAAATTATACGCCAATTTTTTGCCTGCTTCGGAGGGCCTTTCCTTTTGGATATTTTAAAACAGCAGAGCCAGGTTCAGGATTTTTATCCATAATATTAACGAAGAGAACAATAACAAAACTAACGAACTACTAACTAAAAACTAAGAAAACGCGCACAATGAAAATTATGTAATATGAAATATAACGACAAAACACTAAGAAAATTATATAAACGAAAAAAACAAACAAACAGAACTGAACAGAAATTGATAATATGTATGTAATAAATCGTGTACTATTAACTTTGTTGACATTTATATATTTTGTCAGACGGCAAAATAATTGATACAGTTGTCAAGCAAATTTAAATTTCGCGTCAATTATTTTACTGTGTAAACTCGGTTCACGTTTGAACCAATCAGAGAGCTAGAATCTTAAGCCCTATCTCACCCAATGCTCTATAGTTAAAACGGATAGAGTATAGTTTGATCTAATGAACGCAAAATACAACATTTTTAACGACAATACTTTTCTCAAAGATTGAGCATTTCTAATGATAAAACCAAGATTTCTATATGATGCTTTGATAATATTTAGTTTCAATGTGAGTGTTAAATGTGAATTTTTCATCAAATAGTACTCCAAGATCCTTATATAAGTTGATTCTGTGGAGGATAGTATTATCCATAATGTAAGTATGAAAGTAAACGTTTTTTTTTTTTACAAAATAGCTCATAATTTTACATTCCTAAAATAAAAGAATAAATTGGAGGAATGAGACCAAGCTAGAATACGCTTAACATCAGATTGAAAATCTATAGCGTCCTGAGTAGTATTAATTGTTTTAAATAACTTGACATCATCGGCATACAATAATATTTCACAGAATTTAATCGAAGTGATAATGTCATTTATAAACAGAATGAACAGTAATGGACCAAAATTAGATCCTTGAGGAATACCTGAAGTAGCGAAATAAGAATTTGATTCTATATTTATAAATAATTTTATCAATTCGACTATAACAACAGGCAGGTGAATAAATATACAACTCAAACAATGTTTATGTTAAGAGCAGTAATTGGTCCAATATCATTCGACAAATATATATATATATATATATATATATATATATATATATATATATATATATATATATATATATATATATATAAGTAAGCGCTGTAGGCCTTACAGGAGGCCCATGGCTTGATTGCAAATATCTTTCCAGAGTTTCCTATTTAGCGATTTTGTTTCCCAGTTTGTCACATTTAATAGTTCTAAGTCTTTGCATCCTTCCACTTCTCTCTTGGTAAATACAAACACAAAAACAGTGACTATATTAAGAGTTGTAAATGAGGCTTTAAGAATAAAATATCAAATTATTAAATACCTACCCAAAATTTTAAATTCGCGCTTTTGGTGTCCAAGTTTACTAAATGTAAAGTCGTAGTAAAAATGGATTCAGTATGTAATTATTTCAAAAACTAAACGTCACGGTTCCTTTTGTTTACTCTGTACCTATATAAATTATACATTTTCTCTTTAAAATAATTCTTCAACATTGACAACTAAAATACATAATTATAATATGGAAAAGTAATTTGTTGACTGGATTTGGATATGGAGTAAAATAATTCTGGGATGCAAAAGATGTATAAAATATTGCCGTGAATGGCGTTTATAATTTGAACAGTAATAAAATGCACACTCACTGGCACATGGACATAATGATCATCTTTCACTTCTCTTCAGCTTCTGAAGCTGATTAAAATTCCTGTCTCACGATATCGTTATTTCCTGAATCTATACTCATACTATACCCCACTGTACCAATAATTTAACTAAAGTACCGACGCCGGGTTAAAAGTGATCTCATACGAATGGGAATGATGTAAAAGCCTGATTCAAAATAGCGTTATTATTATAATAGTGCGTTCGTAATACGGGCCAATAAATTTCATTACAATAGTATTGTTTCTTTCAGCTCCATACATTAAAACTTGTAGTAGAAATGATCCAAACTTAAACCAGTGTTTCGCTGATAGTGCCAATTTGGCGATGCAATTTATAGCAAAAGGTAATACTTAATAATAATAATAATCAATTATAGTAATGTTTGAAATAAATTGTGAAAAATTGTCAGCCATCGGGATTCGAACCCGAGACCCCTATCTTGCCGGGACAGTGCTCTTACCAACTAAGCTATTGGCTGCTCTCCTCTCGATGGCTGAACAATCTTTCACTTTTAAAGTCGTATAACTGCTGAGGATATTATTAATCGTCACATGATTAGATGTGGGGTTGCCAAGCTACCACTGCGTTTAAACACCTAGTGAACGATGTCATAATTTACTCAAGGCCCTACCAGACCAAATTCTAATATTAACAATGAGTTACCAGTTTGTATATTTGAAATAAATTGTGAAAAATTGTCAGCCATCGGGATTCGAACCCGAGACCCCTATCTTGCCGGGACAGTGCTCTTACCAACTAAGCTATTGGCTGCTCTCCTCTAAATTATGACATCGTTCACTAGGTGTTTAAACGCAGTGGTAGCTTGGCAACCCCACATCTAATCATGTGACGATTAATAATATCCTCAGCAGTTATACGACTTTAAAAGTGAAAGATTGTTCAGCCATCGAGAGGAGAGCAGCCAATAGCTTAGTTGGTAAGAGCACTGTCCCGGCAAGATAGGGGTCTCGGGTTCGAATCCCGATGGCTGACAATTTTTCACAATTTATTTCAAATATACAAACTGGTAACTCATTGGTAATATTATAGTAATATTGATAAATTGTGTATTAAATAATCCTGTATTGTTTTATTTTCGTATTGTTTTAGGCGATAAAGATTATAACATCAACCCTCTTTTACCCTTAAATTGGAGAGAATTATTAATAGTAGATATGCCTCCATTGAAATTAATGCTTTTGGATATCAAAGTATATGGTACAGAAAATATGACTATTGTAGACCCAATGTAAGTGTCTTCGTAAATATATATCTAATATTTCATTACACATTTTAATTGTTATGGATTAATTATTATTATTTCATATTTTAGGATTGATTTACAAGCAAAATCAATACAATTTACTTTTACAAACCCTCAAATTATTTGGAGAAGTAAATACGTAGTTGTTGCAGAGGAAAATGGAATGAATGTACAAACAGACGGATCGGCAGAAATATTTTTCCGTACGTGGCCGCAATTGATAAAAGGCTGTGTCTAGCCTCCAGCCGCTGGTATCCGTATTAATCCCGATTTTGTAATGACATAATAGACGTCATTGATAGCCGGGATCCTTAACAATTCTGGTTATCCCAAATTAAAATATGTAATGTCGTAGCCAGATTTTCGTTTCCATTTTTTCTCTATGTATAACATCAATAACCTCACCTAACGCACGAAAGTCACTCTTAGAAAACTCGAGACGAGTTTTGTGCGTTAGGTGAGTTTATTGTTGTTTAATTAGAAAAATATACAAATCCAAAACCGGGATTACTGCGGATAGCGACGCCGGAAGGCTAGACATGGCGTTAATAAAATTACAATACATTTGTTTCAATGTGAACAACACCAAATATTATATTTTCTTCTTTCTTTGCCTTCATCAAAAGCAGAAAGTCCAATATGAGGTGCATACAAGTATGTCGCAATCAGATTGTAAAATACATATTTTTATAAAACGCCTAAAAGTTTTATAAAACGCGGCCAGATTGTCAAATCTTCGTTGACTTAGCGACTAACAGATTACTTAGCTTGTATATTTCTTCAAATATAACCTAACCTAATGCACAAAACTTGGCCCGAATTTGGAAAGAATGAATTTTGGCCATAAGCTTTTCGTCGTTTTATCAAATGTGTAGCCAGATTCTAAAATCACGCAAAAACGACGAAGATTTGACAATCTGGCCGCGTTTTATAAAATAGCTACATTATTTATAAATAGACGGATTTTATAATCTGGTTACGACAAATACAGGGTGCTCGTTTTTTGAGGCTCACCATTGAGATCTCGGAAACTATAAGATATACGAAGTCTGTTAAATTACGGCAAAGTTGCCCTGTTAATGGACCATTTTAAAGATGTTTTTGTTTTTCCCGAAAAATGCATTGGTCACTAGATAAAAGATAAATTCAAATTGTGCTGATTTTTTTTACAAATAACTTCCAAATACGAAATAATGTGGAATTTTGGTTTGTACTCCATTAGGACACTTTTTATTTTCTTTCAAACAACGAGACTCAGTTTTTGTATCATCGTTTTGAGTAATGAGATGAAAGTTATAATTTTTATACGGGCGCCATGGAAAAAAATTAAATCACTGAAAAGAGATTTTTAGCTTTCCAGCGACGTTAAACTTATCCTATTTTCATTTGTTTCAAACAGTAAAAATGCAGGGATTATTAATTTTATAGGGTAAAAACAATGAAACAAATGGAAGCACAACAAAAGATTATGATTTGTTTATTTTCATTACTAATAGGTATCCTAACTTAATTCTCAAAATTTCACCCAGTCCAATTAATTTTTAAAAAATTATGTGAACGTCATATTATACTTCATTCCACGTAAGAAAATAGTGGTGGGAAGATAGGAAGAGTTTGATCTTGTTTTTTGATTGGATAATCCCCGATGTTATCTAATCAAGCAAGATCAAATGCTCCTATCTTCCCAACACTATTTTCTTACGTGAAATGAAGTATATACGATGATACAGGGCGCGAGCAGACCTGCGGCTCGAGCAACCTTGACGTGTTTAGTATCAGCTGATGTGTGTGCGCGTGTCATTTTGATAAGAGCAATGTCAATTTGACGAAACCAATGTTTTGACTTAATTCGATTTTGAATTCTAGCATGATCAGCCTCATCTCCAGTTTTTTAAATTTATAATTATATTGCCACAAAGTAATAAATTAGTTTTGGTGTTGGATAATACGAATCTTTTGCCTACATAGAAATTCAACATTTATGAAAGATTTTGAAATATAAAAAAACGCTCCTAAAAATAGAATTTTTTAAAATATAGAACATTCTGTAGTTAAGAAAATAACATTTAGTTTCGTTTAAAAGTTGTAGACATAATATTAAATTATTAATAAATGGAGAGTAGGGAAAATTCTGAAGCAAAAAATCATCTGATCAAACCTAATCTTGAAAATGAAGAAAATAAAGCATTGAAAGATAACACAACCAAGATTCTACCCGCAGATAATGGAAGTGTTACAGTCATATTGGATACCAATTTATATGATCAGAAAATAGAAGAGCTTTTGAATCAAGGAAATTACAAGAAACTTGGAAAACATTCTACTACGTCTATAGAAAAAAAAGTCTACAGTGCTCTTAAGAAATATAAAGAATTATATTCCGTTTAGAACAAGAACAGATCTCACCCCATATTTTAGCAAGCTTCCACACATGTACGGGGGGCTTCCAAAAATCCATAAGAAAGATTTAAGCATATCAGAAACCCGTCAGAAGTTCCATAAATTCTCCTACTTACAAACTATCACAATTTCTATTACCAATCAGTCAACCACTTCAAGGAAAAAGAGCATATGTGAAGAATTCAAAACATTTTGTAGAACTTTTGAGCTAAATACAATTACAACCACAAAATCTTCTTGTCAGCTTTGACGTTGTAAGTTTATTTACGAGAAATTTTTAGAAATCATCAAAACAAGGCTTGAAAAAGATATCAACTTAAAAGAAAGAACCGACTTGTTTCTTAATGGTATTATGGAACTTTTGCAGTGCTGCCTACAGGACTCATATTTTCAAGAAAAAGATAGATATTTTGTACAAGAAGATGGTTTGCTGATGGGTTATTCTAAGTTATTTTTTGAAGAATTAGTACTAGATACAGCCAATATAAGACCTAAACTTTGGCTTAGATATATCGATGATACATATATTCGAGCTCGGACTGTATCTGCAACACCGAAAAAAATTTCGTCAATAATTATAAAATATTGATAACGATCTAAATAAGAACGGTTACGCGGTGAAGTTAATTAGATGATGCTACGTAGTCAAATTTTAGTTTGTAATCACCGAGCGGCAGCCTCAAAAAGCTGCGGCCTCTCGGGAAATTCCCGATTATCCCGACTGGCCAATCCGACCCTGTGCCTACTCGTGCCCTATATTAAAAATGTTTTGTTTTCATAAATAAAATTTTGAACAAAATAATCTCAATATTTGAAAAAGAAGAAATATTAACATAGAACTACTTGAAATATATGTTTTTATAAAACTATAGTTTGTTCCCCTTAGGACCGGTATTATAAAAGTCCAATTAAATTTAGTTCCATAGTAAATTTAATTATATTAATAAACACAACGCGAATTTTTGACAGCAATGATTTAAATGCCATAAGAACATGAAAATTGATTCCAATTTGTACAGTATTGGGATTTTCAAAGAACAAAACGCTAACTAGCGGCGAATATTAAAACTACAAACAGTGGTGCACATTTGACATTTACATGAAACTACAACTATATGGCTACAAAAACTCTATTATAAATACTTGAATTATAAATAAAAAATACTAATAAATAATACGAAAACTGAAGAAACACAATTGACAGCAATGCTACGCTTACAAATGTCAACAAAAATTGTACCATTGTTTAATGCGATCAGCGCCATCTCTTGCTACTTGAAAATCCCAATACAAAGTGATCAAAACCATCTGATAGTCACGTGTCCTCAGTAGTTCTCAATATTTTATTCCACGGAAATAAGTATTAACAGTTGCTTGCAATTCATAGGCGTGTATTGTTCAAATATCCGTTACGCTCTCTATTTATTTTTACCGACTTTATAACATGCCTTTCATAATTACATTACCGACAACAGTCTTTTTCAAGACTCTTATTAGTGTATTTCGTTATTTGCTTGGTGAGTTCCAGAAAATAATTTCAATAGCCTAATTTTTAGGTTAAGTTACCCCTCGAAATGATTTTAACGGACCAACCACAAGTTTATTTTCGAAGCAGGTTTGTTCGTTCCGCTATGCTGCGTTTTACCGCAAAACGCGGCGGTAATTGTCGCTGCGTTTTGCGATTCACTGCCAATCGCCACGGTAATAATTTAAGTTACTAAAAATTATTTTTCTGTTCGATCCGTTTGCGTTAAATTATTTTTGAAGATACTTCAGACTATTATAATTATAAAGGATACTTAGTAAAAATATATTATTCCATTTTCCATTATTTTAATTATTTACTATTGTTATCATTTAAATTTGCCTTATTACAAATCATAATTCATATGACACTGACATTTATATATTTTACAAATGTATTTCAATTTCTAAAACTGAAACATTTACATAGCATACTTATTGAAAAATAACATTTTTTTCCTAATATTTATTTGTCAAACACTGTTATTCTGGCACTTCATATGTAGACGCGAACATTACCGCCGATTATTTTTTTACCACCGAGTCATGAGTCACTGTAAAAATTATCACCGCCAGCTGCCGCGGCGTTTTACCGCAAGTTACTAGAAAAACGGAACGAACAGAATCTAGTGACTTTACAGTGAACCGCGAATCGAAAAGAACAGCAAATTTCACCGCCGCGGTTTGCGGTAGACGCAGGGTGGCGGAACGAACAAACCTATATAAAAATTCACAAGTCTATGAGCTTACATACCAAACTTTTCTTCCCAGAAGTCTAGTTTTGATGTCTTTAAGGAAAGATGTGGGTCACGTGACTATCAGATGGTATTGATCACTCTGTATTAATTTAGATAAGGAAATAAATTCTACCCTCTGAATTGTCAGAATGTTCAACTAATGCACAAAGCGAAAAAACTATCAGCTGTCAGTTATCATATAAATTCGACAGAATTAGTTAATATTTAACCATGGTAATTTGTAATTTTTAAAATTCAGGTTTGGTACATTTTTACAAATAAAAATATGTAGTATTGACAAGTTTGTTTTCAAGAATTTAAATTATTTATTTAATAGGTAATGGTAAAAACGGTTAATTTTCAAGCACCTTATTCATCTATAGCTACTTCATATTTTATTATTTACAAATACCCATTTATTTCCTTTAAACTATTATTCACGAAAGATGACTATTCAAAGTCATTTGTGAGCCGTCTGATTTTACTTGCAGATAACTTCATTGCATTTCGCATACATAGGCGTGCAACATGAAATATTTATGGACACATTTTAACTGAAAAATTAATAGTAATTGATTTGAAAATTACGTTTCTTTCTAAATAATGCCTTTCTGAAAGATTTATGTTCTTCACTTATGTTTTTGCAAAATTCAAAATCATAGACTTAACTTATAAACCAAGGAATAATAATTTGATTTAAACGTCAACGTCACTGGGTAAATATTAGCACAGAGGGCAGTGCAGTAGATAATTAGGCATCTGTAATTCTACGACATATGTCATTATTATTTATAGTGTGTTAAAAAGTAACGCCACTATATTTACGTATATCTGTCACACCACATAAATAAACATAGGTCAAATAATCTTTCTCTTTCTAATACAAAATGTTGCTAAGCTATACTGCTATAAAATGCTGTGTATTCTTTCTTCGAACAAATTACCTTGAATAGTCATCTTTCGTGAATAATAGTTTAAACAATATTTTTAGCTAATTGTAATTCATTTTGTTAATCTATTCATAATTTGTAATAGTATTGAAAAAAAATTATTATTTTAAAAATTGGTCATCGTTTTAAAAGAATGTTCATCAACTTTATTTCATTGCTTCATCTTGTTTATAGGCGATGGAACATATTCATTGCTTTTCGAATTCGATTATTTCATGAAAAATGGAGTTCAGTACGCCAATTTAACTAAATACTATGCAGATTTTGGGAATACAAATTTAGATTTTCACTTCAACAACTTAGGTATGTACCATTAATTTATTCTCAAAATATACATTGTTCTAAAATTAAAACATTAAAAAGTGCAATTCAGTGTGTGACTAATATCTTTTAAACCATCTAATGAGCACTTTTGAGATTAACGTCACACAACACACATTCTCCTCTCCAGTACTACATGTCTTTAGATGAAGACAGCAAGCTCGAAGAGAGAGATAGTTTTGCATTATCATGACCTCATTGACCTCTTTTCTCTTCTCAACGTATTGTCCTAATTCGATTTGACATTCGCTATTTTATTTTGCCCTTGTTACTTCCTTGTACGAAGTAATCGCGAAAATTTTCGGTTTTGAGATTTCAACGGAAATATCCATTTTGACCATCCCTGAATCCATTCTGACTAATTTCGTCGTGACGTCTGTACGTACGTACGTACGTATCTCGCATAACTCAAAAATAGTAAGCCGTAGAAAGTTGAAATTTTGTATTTAGGACTTCTATAACATCTATTTGTGCACCTCCCTTTTTGGTCATTACATAATTTCCAGAAATGGTACTTTATTTGAAGCCTATAATAGATTTTAATGAAAAACTATATTCAAATATAATCCAAAACTTTTCAAATTTGGTATATAAGACTTTTATATCAATTGGAATGACATAGCAGATTTTGGTTAAAACAGGCTAACCGGAAGAGATATATTACTTGAAGTTGTTAACAGTTTTTCTTGAATAAAATGGTTTCATTTTTATTTTAGAAATAAATGCTTCAAATAAGAGTTTTAGATAATTAAATTATGCGTCTAGCACATCAAGTATTATCAAATTAGTCCTTTGTATAAGCGAGATATGTAAATTTAAAACATTCTTTTTGGTTTTTGTAATGAAGCTTGCTATGGATTAGGACAAAAAATAACAAAAAAATAGATGTTAATGTCAAATTACGTCAAACACGTGCAATTTTATAATTGGGTCTATACTTCATCTTCATATTGGTCTTACGTACAAGGAAGTCGTGTGGTGCAGTGGCGTATCCAGGACTCATTGTAAGGGGGGGCTGCCGTGGACCTATTTCTTATATACATAGGTATACTGTTCATCGTCTAGTTAGCGAGGTGTTGCAAAAAAAATTAACATATCGTTTTTCTTCTGAAATTCGAATAAGTATGTTCTACAGTATTATTAAATATGATTTTCTGTTCAAATTACTGTATATATTAAGCACAGTAGCAATTTAAAAATTTACTTTTTGATTTGGCGCCAAATTACACTGCCTGTGACATCAGACTTACATTAGCCAATGACAAAACTGGAAAGATGATGAAAAAAAAACAAATGTGTCATACATCAACGTCAATGAATGCTTTAATGACAACTGTGTGACATAAGGTCTGACTTATAGTGCAGCGTGATTTTTGGTTCTTTAGTGTAGTTCTTAGTTATGTATTATTATATTACAGCGTTATATTTCAGAGTTCAATGCCCTGTATTATAAAAGATGGATAAGTAAAGCACTAGCAAAGTAAAATTTACTCTTGAAGTAAAATACTTTATTCCAGAGATTTTCGTCAAAACAAGAATAAAAATACTAGCTAATTAAATCTATAGTATAAATTACTCCAACGATGTGCGAGGAAGTAAATTTTATTCCGTAAAATAAATTTGACACATGTCAACATTAACTAAATTAAATTCATTATACATTTCATCCCATGTATTATTTTTACATTTATTTATCTCCAACATGTTTGCATTATTGCCTATTTTGACTTTTGGATTTATTTCGTGTTAAGAACATACAGAATACATATTGTTAAAACTTATATAAAACACATTCCAGCGACACATTGTTTGGAACAGATCCTCTAGTTGGAGATTCACATTATCCCCAGTAGTGGTCTTAAGAAATACCGTCTAGTAATGTTTTATCCTAGATTTATCAATCTCTCTTATGCCCCAGTAGTGCAAAGATTAGCCGGTATAAGAAACCGTAGCCTGAGTGCATCACATTCCAGCTAAAAAATTAAATGTATTCAATAGTTCTTATTTAATTATAAAAATATTTATATTTACATCAAAATGATCTTTACAACAAAGAAGTTATGATTTTATGTTTTTATCTTTACTTGCGACAACGATTCCATTCTTCGTTTTGTGGCACTACTAGAAATATTTTTCCCTATTATCAGTTCTATTTGGGCACACTGCACAAAACACTTTTTTACAACCATGTTTGATTTTTTCCAAATACAAAAATCAGTAGTAGTTGACAGCTGTCATGACTGTCACTCGTTTTATTTCCGTTGGTGGCAAATGTAAGCCACACCCTCATTGGTAAGTTCGATTCGAACGTCATCAGTCGAAAGGGGAAGCGGAAATTCAAACATTATAATTTCAAAGACAATTTTCTCATGAATAAAGAATAATACGAAAAAAATAAAAAATAGGGGTAAACTATTTTTTCTTAATCTTTCGATTAAAGCAAAGAAAAAAAAACCGTGCAACACCTCATTCTGAATTGAAAATAACTAAACAAAAGATGACAGTATGTTCATTTGTACTAATAAAAAAATCACTGTGAACATAGGAATATACATTTAACAGAACTAAAAACAAAAGTGAAAAGATGTATAACGGACGCATCATAGAATAACGAGAGATTTTGTCAAGGAAAATTTATAAACAACAAAATTTTTTGTCAAAATGACAGAAGAAAGAATTTTCAGAAGATATTCCTATATGTTTAAATTATATGTCAGTGTCATTATGAAAAATCTTGAAAGCCACATGGGCGATATACAAATAATAGGCATGGCTGATAACTTCAGCCCTGTCCGTTATTTACTTTATATCGGCCTAATAACGTTAATAACTATTTACGCACCACGTATGCACTACATTAAAGCGAAAAATAAATGAATCGCTTCTAACATTTCGTGAAAATTGTAAAACGATATTCTATTTTCTACTTCCTCTGTATCAATAGGTAAATTTTTATATTATACTATTATACGAGTACATGAGAACATGACAGCTAACTATTAAGCTTATCTATCGCCATTGTATTTCTTATTGAATTTATCAAATATTTTAATATATAAAATGCGGAAAATGATTAATTAAAATACATTATGTTTTCAATTCATTCGACTTTAAGGGGGGGGGGGCTCAAGCCCCCTAAGCCCCCCGCTGAATACGCCACTGGTGTGGTGTCCACATCAGATTTTGTTTTACGTATGTATGAGTGATCATTCTTGTTATAACATTGATTTGTTAGCTGATGATAAATTCTAAAAACAAATAATAATTATAATAATAATACTGAAACACAAAATTATCCAATACATTTAAATACTGTTTTAAATTCTATCTAAGAGGTTTATTGTCTCTCTCTTCGAGCTTGTCGTCTTTATCTAAAGAGGTTACTTCAGAATTCAGTAGTAAATTTAAACATCGACCCCATTAGAGTTATATTAAATATTAATAGAATTCGAGAAAAATTACAATTAACTTCTGTGACACCATCAGTGCGAAGTAATACAACCAATGGGGGCGAAAGAGATACGTACATATATTTATTTCTTTTGCTATTGTTACTCGTATTACTTCATAGGGTGCGTACATGTTAATTACAAGTCGACTACGTCATCAATAATCGTCAAATGCGCGGCAAAGTGAAATAGAGTATCGTTGAGGTTTATAATTGGCTACGGTATAAATCCATAGGCTCGAAAGCTTTGTTTAAAACTGGGAGCTAATTACGCGCCGTAATGAAGCGTATATTTTTTTGTGGTTATTATTTTGTAGAAAATTTTCATTGTATTTAATGGCGACTCAATGAAAAATCCATATTTTGATCAAAAATAATGATTTATATTAACAGAAAAATATTAATAGTGAAAAATTAATATTGTGCACGCCTCTGAACATTTCTCAGAATGTCTAATGCCAGTTTTCTTAAATTTTATTAATATTTAACAAATTTTAAAACATACTGGCAGGTATGCTATTTTTAACTCTAAGTATATGGTTTAGGAAAAAAATAATCGCAACCTTGACAAATGAACTATTTTTTATATACCTACGTAAATGCAATTTTTTATGATTTTTTTTTGCGAATAATTCATTATCTGCTATCAAACGTTAATAATTACGAAACTTATAACAGGCTGATTATTTTTTATAACCTTTAATTTCATTTTAGTCATATATTATCTAAAACTAAAATTATCATTCAATTTTTTTTTTCTGTTTATTTGTAAAATTTGTTGTATTTTTATTTCAGATGCCAATCCAATAATTGCACATGAATGGGAAAAAGTAAAACCACACTTTATTAACGAACAAGTAAAGTTAGCTTGTGGGCTGATTGTTGGAGAATACATAAATAAAATATTAAATGTTGTTCCTTTTAATCAAGTATTTCCCAAATAATATGTTTGTTTATTAAAAATAATAGTATGCATTCAGGCATTCTGCTTCTGTCTAATGATCCTCTGTTTTCATCTCTAGAATGAAAAATGTAGCATCTACAGGTTGTCTAAAATTAAGTGAGTTACTATTGGGATCTCGGAAATCATGAACTACGATCTTAGATTTTTCGTTATTTTTCTCAAAATAAATATTTAATCAGTTTTTTTTAAATAGTATATTATTTTACTAAAGTATCCTATTCCATAACTATCCTGCTTCATAATTTAATTTTGATTCCATATTTTTAATTTAACGTAGGTATGGGTATCTCTACTATATGAACCCTAGGTGCCTGATATATTTTAAAAAAATGATTGAAACAAAATTATTTTTATTGGCCAAAATATTTTCAGTCACAATAAAATAATATACAAGATGAGTTTTGAAATGGCCGTCCTCGATATCTCCCTTGGCGTTAGAAAGAGAGCATAAATTTATTAACAGAATTTATTCGTCTACTCAAGGCGTATACGTAGAATTATTTTCACATATCCTGTATATGTCTTGCATTACAGCTCGGCGAGAATTGTTTCTCTTTTTTTAAATGGAACATCCTATGTATTTTCATATATTTTTAATTGTATTTTATTCACCTATACGCACATATATTTTTTTTAATTTTCCTCGGCGTTGTCAAGTTATTCCGTTTTTTCTTTAAAAATGACCTAATACACGCATTGCTTGTTTTTCTATACAACTATAACTATACTCTATGTCCTCATATATTTTATTATGTTTTATTATTACGTCACCTCCGCGGGTGAGCTGCGTGACAATACAGCTCGGGTACTAGCCTGCATAGCTAGTAGGGTATGGATAGTTACCCGCCCCCACCAGTGGGCCTTAACCGGGCTTGCACCCGGGGACAGGGATCGCTCGGCAGCGAACTGGTAGTCAAGGCCTCGGCTCTGACGCGTTTGATTGAGCGTTATTCAATCCCTGTTTTTATGGTTTGCCGAATGTAGTGCCGAAAGGCGGAACATTACGACATTGTTGTCCTCATATATTTTTTAAAAATATTATTATACAGGTGTTAAATAAAGCGAATTTACTCAATTTCAAATGACTATAACTCATAATTTTCAAATAGAACACTCTATGTTTTATTATTTAGTTGGGTTTCTTTTTATGTTATCTTTCTATGTTATTAAGGGTATTCTGTGCCTAAATCCAATAATTTCGGAGTTATTCACCATTTTGTCTAAATTTATTTAAATTAATCTAGTATACTATGGAAATTGTGTTTTTATTAAGAAACAATTGCAATAATGGACAAAAGTTTGCATTAGCCTTTTAAATAAAACTCTTTATTATTAATATTAGTGCGATTAGGTAATAATAATTTATTCATATGAATTTTTCGCAAGAAGTATTATCAATACCTAATCGCACAACCCCCACTTTCATAAAGGGCAGATTAAATTTAGTATCATAATAAATTTATTCAAATTAACAAATTCGAGTCAATTTTAATCATTTTATGGCAATTACTGTCAAAAGTTCGACCGTCATTTGAAGGAATAAATGTTATTTACTTTGGAAGTAAATTTATAAATCGTTTATAAATCAGCCATTGGGAAAATCACTAATATTACAGATATTAAACAAAATAGTATTTTCATGAAAAATAACGAAAAATTTAAGAGCCTTCTTTTAAAAAAAGCCAAGTTTCAAGTATGCTTAAAAATGATTTTTTGAAAATGTTTATTTGAATATAAATGTTGTATGAGGGAACCATGTAGATAATGTGCAATGAATAAAAGGCCTTCAAGTTCCAATATTCCTTGTTTAGTTATATTTAGGACGTTTCGAGCTAAATCCGCTCATCATCAGCAACTAAAAAATTTCATGTTAAGAATTATAAATAAATACATATATATACCTATATATATATATATATATATATATATATATATATATATATATATATATATATATATATATATATATATATATATATATATATATATATATATATATATATATAGAATTACGTTGTTGTACATCAGCGAAAGTTGTAAAATTACATGTGAATTATATTCTACGTAGTCAGATGGAGCATGGGCCCCCAACTCAACAATGCTACATGCCGCTGACACGGCTCATTAACAACTGAGTTTATTTGAATACAAACTATGTTCTACTTTAAAATAACATTTTCATAAATTTGTGTGTACCTATTAAAATTTGACATTTTTCAAAACATGGTTTTAAAACAAGTTTTGTGGTACTAGTCAATTAATAACGCTTATACCACTGGAAAGTGAAATAAATATTAATTTCTTTTTTAATCAGGGTAAAAAATAATTCCTGAATGTTCAGTCAAAAACTTTATTTTCGGCCTCGACCGGTTTCGGCACCAACTATGCCTTCTCAGGAGCTTGGTTAATATAGAAATTAACAAAAATTATGAAAATAACAGGTCATCACTTACGTGAAAATTTACAGAGTTATAAAACACATAATTACAATAATATGAAAATAAATCTATTATTAAACACGTTACAATAAGCTTCAACGGGTAAAAGATAATAAATAAGTAACAAATTTATTGATGCCAATAGATACTACGTTTTAATTTTTTTTTTAAGAAAAAATATAAGCAACTGAATCTCCCTCTGTTGTTGCTTAAACTCGGCCTCTAGCGTGGTTGACACGTCGGGTAACCTTGTTTAAGACATTACTATCCCCCTTGCTCCTGAAGATGCCCCATACGACTGCGGGCGAAACGTTGAGCTCTGACTCAAAATATGACACAGTCCATTCCCGGAAAACGAATATTTCTCATGACTCAGACTGTGGAAGCCTACGCAATTATTTTTAAAATTTAATTTCAAGTAAGCCCACCCAGTTTGTTTCTTAATTTCCAAAGTATGGTAATAATACGAATAACACCACCGGGGTCCTTAGAAAACACTAACTATACACTAACTAGTGATAGGGCACATATTAATTAAAAATTTAATTTGAAGTTAGCCCACCATGAGTTTTTTCTTAATTTCTAGTGTATGGTAATAGTACTAACGAAACTATAAGGTTTATTAGATAGCAATAACGATGCACTAACTAGTGACAGGGTACATATTAATTAAATCTTAAAATTTTATTTAAAGTCCCACCCAGGGTTTTTTCTTAATATCTCGTGTATGGCAATAGTACGAACGAAACTGTTGGGTTCATTAGAAAGCACTAACGAATCACTAATTAGTGATAGGGTACATATTAAATAAATCTTATATTTTAATTTGAAGTTGGTCCATCCAAAGTATTTTCTTAATTTCTAGTATATGGTAATAGCAATAACGAAACTATAGAGTTCATTAGAAAGTATTAACGGTGCACTAACTAGTGTCATGGTTCATATTAATTAAATCTTCAAATTCATTTGAAGTTTGCCGACCCAGAGATTTTTCTTAATATCTCGTGTATGGTAATAATAGCACGAATGAAACTGTTGGTTTCATTAGAAAGTATTGGAAATCGACACTCGAACAGCTACTAGATTTAACTAACAAAATGGAAACCATAATAACGCAACGATAGTTGATTGTTACATGTTATGATATGAAAGAAAATTAAATATATGTGTCAATATAAAACATTATTTTATTTGTGTATTATCCCTTGAATCCACTGCTATTATTACAAAAGAAAGCACTAACGATGCACTAACTATTGATAGGGTATATATTAATTAAATCTTAACATTTTAATTTATAGTTAGCCCACCCAATGTTTTTCCTTAATTTCTAGTGCAGAGTGATCCAGAATGATTGAAGGTTCCGCCTCATTCTGATTTTTTGTTTGCCACATAATTGTGATAGTGAAATACGATTGACAGATTGCATTGGCGTACATATTTCCACTCATTTCAATCATTCCTCGCAGACCGAGTATGTGCTTCCAAAATAAACTTGTCATGTTCATCCGTAAACAAACTGTATGTCAAAAAATTCAAAAATACGTAACGTCGTTGACTTTTCCAAATGTCGGTAATATAGGTAACATAATTTTATAATATCGGTATATTGATTCTATTTAGTTACCAAGTTTAATTTCGACAAAATAACGTCACAGAAATTTTTTCGCACCCTTTAAGCCAATAAGATGTCATATTATACAAGTAAGTGAGTTTTGATAAGTGAAATTTTTTTGACGTTTTAGAAACATATTGTTCACATACCTGTCAAGTGTGTATATTTTCAGTGTTATCAGTTTTTATTAAAAACGAGTCGATTCGGACAGGAATCTATTTAAAACGTTGAAAAAGCAAACTTAAATATAATACCTCAAAACAATAAAAATTAGAAGATTTTTGTCAAGAAATACCATTCGTGGTTAAATTTTATTCTGGATCACTCTGTATATGGTAATAACACTAGCGAAACTGTTGGTTTTATTAGAATGCACTAACTAATGATACGGTACATTTTAAGTAAATATTAAATTTTAATTTGAAGTTGGCCCACCCATAATTTTTATAATTTACTCAATAATACGATGTGCACTAACGTTTATTTATAATGTACTAAAGAGCACTAACGATGCACTAACGAATAAGATAAAAAGGAACGTTGGTGCTATAGATTGAGCGGGGCTAACTTCAGGCGGGTACCTTATTGCTGTGTGTACTTGAAAAATTGTCTTTGTAATTAAAGTACGTGGGAGTGTCTTCTTTTGGTGCATATTATATCGGTGGCAAACACTGACATCCATCAAACCCGGCAATGCCTGGTTGGTACAAAGATTGCCGTCAAACAGTGGAATAGTCAAACTCAGAGACCAACAGAAATAATTTCTGTTGAACATTAAATTCCCGCCTCTCCTTCATCCCAGTTAAACCACGGTGATTAGCTTCCGTCCCAGTAGATCGCTAGTGTAGCGGTTAGGGTTTCTGATCATTCCACTGTTCACTGTTTGCCGGCAATCCCAGTACGAACTAAGGCACACTAGGCAGTCGCCACAACCAACACTTCGACACGTTTTAAATACGTATTATTGTTTATTATTAATCGTGGCGAAATTTTGAAAAAAAAATTAGAATTGTTCTGATTTGTAGATGTTCAAAATATTAGCTTACACTTGTTTGTACAAAAAATAACACTCTTCAATTTTGTTGTCTTCTAAAATTTCGATACGAGCTACTGTTTTCGTGAAAATGACGAAAAACTAAAATTGGTTCCCGCCGAACATCGACTTTTGATATGTTAATAGTGTATCTATTATTTTGTTCAGGATTCCGTAAAAAAGCTTTTGTTGCAATATTTTAATGTTAGTAGTATTTTTTCAGTAATAAATCAAATCTTCGGTCATCAATGGTCCAAGAACGACTTGTGAACTTGTTATTCATTTCAATCGAACATGATAAACAATAGTTTATAAGTAGAAGATATTGTTACAATTCGCCAGAAAAAAAGCTTGTAAAATAAAAATTTTAATAAGAAAATTTTGATGCATTTTATTTATTGTTACCTTTTCATTCCAATTTTGATTAAGTATATTATTTTTGAATTTTATAAATATTTTTATACAGTTTTTATTTTGTTTTCCTATGGATGGGGGGGAGGTATCGCCAAAATTTAAATTTGCCTTCCCTGCCAACTAGACATTACCGGGATTGACGGACTTCAGTGTTTGCCTGTGATGGCTTGGTCAGTTTGGTAGTTTGTGACATAGGAGACATGTCATGTATAGATAAATTGTAGTTTTGAATTTTTAAATTAAAAGACATAAGAACATTGTGTATGTAAATAAATTTAAAATTACTTGTCACACAGACAAACACTTCTATTTTAATATTTGTTTATATGTAAAGATAGAAGGCTGTTGGAAATGGTACGACATTTCATCATTAAATATAAAAGTAAACGTTTGCTTCTTTGCACTGCATTTTATATCAAACAGCACAACTAATGTTCATCAGCTTTTTGAATTTCAATTCTATATTACGACAAAAAAAACAGTTAATACACTTTAAATCACTACTGGCACTATAACTAAAACCATAAACTGTTACAAATTGAATTACCAAATAATTGAAGATGTTAAAGCGTACGTTCAATGACATGTGTGATGACTTATATGTATGTGATTTTACAATACAAAATATTGCAAAATGTTTTGAACTCAAAGGTGATTTAATCAATATTCTGGAAATTTAAGCACTGTCGCGCCTCTACAGTATAAAAGTGGAGCAAATTCTATGTAAAATTACGAATAATTAAATAACTATTACCAAACAAATAAAAAGATTAATAATGACAAGTTTGAACTAAGTAATAAGAATACAAAATAAAATATGCAACTTACAGCGTTTAATAGTTATTTGTATATCAAGGCCGCGAAATCACTCTTTAGCGTACCGAGAGAAAAATTGTCGCCGTGGCCGCTTGCGGCCGAGGCAAGACAATCTCGAGGGCGCTAAAGGATTTCGCGGACAAGGTGTACACAATATTTTTTGGCAACCGTAAAAAATAAGGAATTACAAATTTTATTAATTTTAAACAGTTTCAATGTAAATATAAAGTTAGCTTTCAAGGTGGTTATGGGATTAACATTTGATAAACAAAACCATGCAAATCTCAAGTGTCAAAGTGATTGTTTGGTGAATGAATTTCGCGGCCGTTGCCATAACAACAGTCGCGAAATTGAATTTCGCGGCCTGTATTGCGGCTGCGAAATGCTTATTTCGCGTCCGGTTGCACAAAAAATAAATAAGAGTTAAATCCAGTATAGCCCCCTTATAACACAGGAATAGTTTATCACGAGCTTAACCCACGAATGTATAATAATAAACATTGAATAAGACTTAACTCGAGAATAAACTCTGATATGTTAACATAGGGTTAAAAGATATTCTCGGAATATTCTCAAAATACCTAATCTGGAAAATGTAAAAGTTAGATTTTTTTTGATAAAAATAGGAAAAAACGTATCACTCACGGCCAAAAAAATATTAATCACGCTCGCTCACTCACGACACATTTTTAGTCCCTCACGCTCACGTTTAGTCACTACTCTAAATTTATAATTCACGCAGGTCACAACGTGATTCACCGTGACCCGCAAAATTCACGAATCGCGCCCACCTCTATTCCATATTTTGTGACATACTAACCATTAAACATTTTCAAATTTTGTGTGAAATATTTGCTCATTTTATAATATATGATTTTGTATTTACGTTCTTTCAAATTGTCCCGATCGACGCCAAATATTTCGAATTTTAAATGGCACAAAATTGACCCCTGTGGTGCACTCTCCACACCAGCAAAGAGTGCCCGCGAGGTGACGCCTGGTAAGCGCTCGCACGATGCAAATATTTCATCATTACCGCATCTGTGTACAAAGCAGATTGGCACACCCAGCAATGGGTAATAAGCCGTGAATATTTATTTTATTTAAAGATTACCATTGACTTTCTGAATGTGAACCCTGTGGCTTTCATGTTTGTGTTGTTAATTCTACATGTATAAGAGCATAAGATATAACAAATGACGATATGACCCCTATATAAAGTCACGTAATAAAGACTAATTATCATTTATCTAACTTGTTACACATAGCTAGGAATTTAGTTTTATTGAATATGGGTGTTTAATTAGTGTTCACTATAGATCAAAGTTAACAATCATTTCTGCTTTTGCTGTTGCTACAATTTAAATTTTTAAAAATTAAAATTATTTATTTTCTTATGAATTTACAACAAATAATAAATAAAATTTATAAATAATAGAAAATTTAATTTTTATTTTTTACAATGTGAACTTGCTTCTACCAAATTCAGTTAAATAAATCAATAAAAAATATCGCAAAAATATAAGCTTTTTTGCGTACCACTAAATTTGTACGTGTAGACACCATATTGAAAAGTTACGCCATTGAAAACTGATTTTTTTTAGCTCTTCAACTATTTTACTATCTATGGTCATTTGTTTCAAACATCGAAATTACTGTAATTATTAAAATTATAGGTTAAATACCATTGTTTTTGCCATGAAACAAATGAAATTAGTAGTCAGTTCTGTTAATTGTTTATTTCTAAGTTTATTTTATTCATTTTCATTAATATTTTTAACATACTTAAGCATTGAAACATTTTTCAAATCTCGCTTGAAATATGTCATTGCCTTCTGTAACGTCCTTTTAAATATTGTTATTAAAATTAATTGATACACCGAAGACTTCATAAAAATTTAAGAACTAAATTAGGAAATTAGTGTTGAAAATAAACTAATTATTTTCTTTAATTATGTTTTGTATTTATTTCTTTGCAACAACCATCACCCAAAGAAATTTTACTTTAATACTTATGGAATTGCAGGTTAAATCAAATATTTTTGCTTTCAAAAAGGCTCCAACAAAGTTTATATTTGATTTAAAAGTATCCTTGCTTTCAACCTTCTTTTATGATTTTGAGACAAAAGTAAATACTATTATATCAAAAATGAATTTGTTAAGAGTATTATATTCTTTTTTAAATCACCTCGTATTTAGTTGAAATATGTTCAATTTCGAATTAAAAACGTATGATTTCGGAACAATGTTTTTAAAACATTAACCCAAATAATCAAAGCAATAAAATTAAAAGCTGTTAGTATTCAATTTGAAAAATATTTATATCATTTAAATTATGCTATTTTCAAATTATTATTTTTATTTATTTGAAATAAAAATCTTACTTTAACCTGAGGAATAGAATTTTTAAAATTAAAGTTCCTTAATTTATACTCAATACTCTTGTTTTATTTTAATAACTATACAATAATTAACAAAACATGTTTGAAAATAATTCATTCTGATTTCTGTAATGGAAAAGAAAACTTATTTCTAACAAGATAATTCTACATACAACAATAAATACAATAATTATTAACAAAACATATGTTAAGTGGATCTTAAGTCTAAATGAATTTAATTTTATAACATATTTGTAACTTGTAATTTTATAAGTATATTTGGAAATACATACCACAATTTCTTTTTTACTTAAACGTATAAGGTGGTTGTGATTGAAGTTGATAATAATTATTTATTAGCAATTCTTGTAGCTTTGTAGTCAGCTAAAAGTTTCATCTGCATACATCCTTTGCAGAACTAGTAATAAAAATATAGTAAATAAACATAATAGTATCTTAAAAGTAACAATATTAATAATAATACATACTTTCCGAAGATTCGTTTGGGTTGGTACTAATATCTTTAAATCGAAATTCGAGTAAGGAATCGATTCCTTCAGATCCAAGCTGTTTAAGTGACGCAGAATACAGAGAGTCTACAATTAGTTGTTTTCCTAAGAACAAATAATATTATACGTTTCATTTCGAATGTATATTTCCTAAAACTATTATGTTCAATATTCTTACCTTCAATGTATGGATAAACATCCTCAATTTTGTTATCTTTAAGGTAATTACCTATACAATTCTATTTCTTTAATAATATTTTCTGTGTTTGCTATGCGTATAATTATTATTACTGCTATACTTTCAGCGCATTTCTCACCACACATAAAACTGACTATGACGATCGTTGTATGTCTGTGCAGTCAAAAATCGGCAACTAGTTAGTAAAAATTTAGTACATTTAATATAAAATTGTTTGTAAATTAATTTAAAATTAAACATATTAACGTAAAAGTAAATATTTTAGAATGAAAGTAATAATTTTTGTTTATAAAGTTATTTTTACATATAAAATCATCAATATTTTGAAGAAAAAACATTTTACTTTGATTTTAACAAAATGTTTATTTGTATTAAAAAATTATTTTTACATTCAATCCAAAATCTCAATTTTTGAACACGAATGAATTAAGTTTTTATCTAAACAGTAATATTTTTATACCAAAAGTATAATTTTATTTTAAGCAAATTTTATTCAAAACAAGAGTAGAAACATTTAAGTTAAAAATATATAATAATCTACGAAAAGTATATTAGTTTTAAAATAAAATTATAATAGTTTTAAAATTAAAAGTAAGATTTCAAAGTAGCGTTTTTTAATTTTACCTGCAATTTATTTAAGTTGAAAGTAATTCTTTTCATTTTGGATGTTTTTAGAAACGAAAGTAATTTTTGTTGTAAATAAAACTTATATTTTTTTGAGTGATTGTCTTTAACCTTTAAATTTAATAATTGTTGTATATTTGCTGTTTGAAACAAATAAACGTCCATATAAAAAATAAAACTTCTGCAATGCAGCTCGAAATCCAACAGTATTAAAAAAAATTGAACGAGGTCATTCAGAAGAAGTTAAAAAAATATGAAAGGGATGCAAACCAAAATGGAGTATTATCGAATTTGGAAGTCATTTGCATTTTTCCCCATATCTAATAATCTCTGCATTTTTGTCAAATAACGATACACCATTAAATTGGTTTTCTAATAGGATAATTTTTGTCTAATTAGCCCCTGCAGGTTATGTTTTTTGGAAGCAATATCATATTCATTGTTTATATTTTTATTATAACAATCAACTTGCATATTAATTTTTACAAATCAGAACTTCGTCAGCTGCCGAGCAACAAACACATTTTTTGCAGGAGTTCGTAATAAGTAAAACCCGGGTCGTTATATTATTACCTCCCGTCATACCGTAGGTAAGGGAGCTAATGTAATAGTGCCAAAAATTCGATGACGAGTTTTCAGTAAATAAGCACGAATTAGGGTCCCTATAACACGTTTTTACTATTTTACGATGATGTGTGTGTGTGTGTGTGTGTGTGTGTGTTGTGTGTGTGTATGTATGTGTGTGTGTGTATGTGCGTGTGCTCATCTACGGTATGACGGGGGGTAAAAATGTTATGATTACGACACTGTAAACTTACAATATGTAATATTTATGTAAACTTCGAATTTATTCTTGCTGATGTGTGGATGTCGTATGAAACGTACTATTTAATGTAATATGCAACGTGATTGTCGTAAGAAAAAGCTAAGGATCTTTAAGGCCTCCGATTCTTATCCTAAATTAAATCTTGAAATTCCCAAATTATTTAAATTTCAACAAATTTTATTATGCAGGAAAAAAAGAAGAAAATTCTCGGAAATGCAGTCAAGATAATATGTTGATCATACTATGATCGAAACGTCGGCATAATCATATAAACATATTATCTTGACTGCATTTCCGAGAATTTTTCTTCTTTTTTTCCTGCATCATTTTCCCAGTCGGTCATCGTTACTCCAAAAATTTTATTATGTTATAATTTTATTAATTTAATTTTTGTTAAGCATTTTCTAATCTGTTATAGAACATTAAAAAGAAAATAATACAAATTCTGACAGATAAAATGCCAAACATTTGTTTATCTTGGCATGGCTATTGCTATTAATGCAAAATTGAACAAATTTAATAAAGTTTTATTCACGAAAGATGACTATTCAAGGTCATTTATGAGCCGTCTGAAATAATATTACTTGCAGATAACTTCACTGCATTGCGTACTCATAGGCGCACAACGCGAAATATTTGTGGATATATTTTAACTAAAAAAATAAAAGCACTTTGAAAATTCAATTTCTATTTAAATAATGCTTTTATTAAAGTTTTATCTTCTTCACCTACGTTTTTACATAAAACAAAAATATAAATTATAGTTATATTTCCCATGTTAATCTCCTATATGCACCTTGAGCTTGAGAAAAAACACATGATAAACAAGAACGCGTAAAACACGATATAACTCAAACTGCGTCAGTAATGTTAAAAAAATGATGTATTGTTATTATTTAGATAAATATACAAATATCTCTGCTCTGACATATCGTCTAGTGTAGCGATTTCAAAACAAAAACAGGAGTATCGCATATGAAGTAGCTATCTATAAATAGATGTACTGAATGAAACAATAGGGACAAATAAATATTTTCTGTATTATTGTTTTTAGACCTTATTTTAATTTACAAAGCTGTGTGCAATATTAAATGTCACTTTTTGGTGTGAAAAAATCTTGAATTCTACTTCCAGTTTAAATGAAGTGGTACTCGTATAATTTTATATTTTCGAAAAGTATTTTAAGTTTTCTTTACAGTAATGCGATTGCCAAATACTTGCATTTTCATTAGAAAAATAAGGTACTTTTAATTTTTCAAGATTATGTCACAGATATTATTTTGCGTAAGATTATTTTTATTAAATTATTATGTTTTGTCTCTAATTAGCTATTTAGGTACGTAACCGATGCTGTTGGATAAGAGCCACATTTAAGGTGAAACCTGACAGTCGTATGATGCAGTGCTGGTTGCAGAGATTAGGGAAACTTTAAAATCGAAATATTATTTTAATCTTATAATATTTTTAGAAAACTAAACTCAAATAAATTGTAAAATTATCTATATTATTAAAATTTGTCAAAATTTATTATAAAAATTTGTAGTTAATGTAATAAAATTGCAATTTTATTACAAAATCGTAAATTACACAAATTTCACCCTAGATATTTTTTTTAAAAAAACATATAATAGCAATTTATTCATGGATTATACACAACAAATTTTAAAAATTTTGATCTTCTAAAAGGTATTGAAAATAAATAAAAAAATTTTTTATTTATTTTCAATACCTTTTAGAAGATCAGCATAAGCTCTAATTTTCGCAAAATAATTTCAAATAGCATAATAGTAAATTAAAGGCCGAATGTCATTATAATACTGACATTCGTTCTTTACAATTATTGTCATTTTGTTTTGTGAGAAGGAAGCTCTGCGTCATGACCCAACCCTTCGAACAATTATGAAATGCGTTCTTTATACAATTTTATCTATTTTGCGCCTTTTGTGCTATTTTTAAATATAAGTCGTAGTTTCAAAATTTAGGGAATTTGGTGTTAATTGGTGATATTAATTCAAACTCTAACCTTATTTTTGTAACTCCAACAACTATCTACGATATTTTCTATTTCTTTCTAACTTTATCACTATATTTCTTCCCTTCTTAAATTCAAATAAATATAGAAATAATAGTTATTTATGTATTAAGGGCATAATCAAAAGATTGTAGCACGGGGGAATTTTCCCGGGTGCTATAATCCTGATTATGCCCGTGGTACATACAACGTTTTATTTTATTTTGGTTCTCGAAATTCTACAATTCAATGGGTATATATTCAGTATAGTTGTGCTGGCGTTGTGAATTTTAAATATGCTGTGGTTTCTAGCTATATTATTTGTTTATAACAAATTTTAATTTAGTGTTAAATGAAAATGGAAGATATCGGTTATTCAAAAGAAATGTCTGATGAATTTGACGCTGCCCAGGGCAAGTTGGTTCCACAGAAGTGAAAAGACGTATGCGAGAAAGGATAGTTTTCCGAGTAACGGTGTTCAAAAAATATGTGATTTATCGAATTTATTGTGTTGACTGACATTTATCTATCAACCACGATTTTGACGTTTAATAGCTGTCGCCTGGCAACTTTATAAGCTCTCGGACGATAAAAGCCAAATTGCGTCGGTTTTTGATAGCTTATAAACAAGTTTATGATCCCAAAATAAAATAATTAATAGTCGTTTGTGTTCGTTTATATATATATATATATATATATATATATATATATATATATATATATATATATATATATATATATATATATATATATATATCGAAATTTGACATTTTATATTTTTTGACATTCATATATTTTTTGACATTCATATAGTCACCAACATTAAAATAATAAATTATACTAATCTATTACAGAACTCGAATAAGCTGTTTACAAACTCTTTTGGGTGCTGCAGTAGCTTTGTAACAGACGCAAATAGAAAAATACCTTTTCAAAATTATACTGAAGGTAAATTGTATTTCCACGGCATACCTGATTTTCTTATTCTCAATATTTCTATTTAATTAATTCTTTCATATTTGATGAACACAAGAATCCGTGTTTAACATGGGATTTTTTTGTGATATTGTCTGTCCCGTAAAACTTTGTGGAATGTTTTATACAGAAAGGTTTAGAGAATAAAATTCAAAATCAAAATTATTGGGTAGCAAAATTTTAAATTTACGCTTTGGTGTGTGAGGTAACTTAATTTAAAGTTGTAGTAAAAATAGATTTAGTATGCGATTATTGCAAAAACTGAACTTAACGGTTCTTTGTGTTCCTCTGTATATGAATATGAATTATAAATATTTCTTTTTAAATTAATACTTCAACAATGTAAACTAAAAATAGAATATATAATTTAATTATAAATGGTCCGTATCACAAGCCACTTTAGAGCGCTTTTATTAAAAGTGACATTTTGTCCATAATAATATGATGTGAAAGCGTGGTTAATAATAACGCTTTTATTATAATAGTGTGTTCTTAATACGGGCTAATATATTACATTACAATAGTATTATTTCTTTCAGCTCCATACATTAAAACTTGTAGTAGAAACGATCCAAACTTAAACCAATGTTTCGCTGATAATGCCAATTTGGCTATGCAGTACATAGCAAAAGGTAATACTTATAATAACAATAACCTATTATAGTAAAGTTAATAAATTGTGTAGATATTAAATAATTCAATATAATTGAATGTATTGCTTTATTTTCGTATTGTTTTAGGCGATAAAGATTATAACATCAACCCTCTCTTACCCTTAAATTGGAGGGATTTATTAATTATAGATATGCCTCCATTAAAATTAATGCTTTTGGATGTCAAAGTATATGGTACAGAAAATATGACTATTGTAGACCCGATGTAAGTGTATTCATAAATACAGTCTGTTCAAAAAAATCCTAACTCAGAGTAGGCTTTGAAAAAATAAACATATATCAATTTAAAATAGTCTATTCATTCTATAACTAGTATGGAGCAGATAATTTCCGCGCGAGCGAAAAGTTTGTAGGCCGAGCCGTAGGCAAGGACTACGGTTTCGCGAGTTGCGGAAATACTATTCCATACGAGTTATAGACTATACTTTCTCGAACACTATTTAAAAAATATATTTTGCTCATCACTTTACATTTTTGCAAAAAATAATAAAATATTATTGATATGTTATGAAAGCAATAATTTTTATTTAACTTACCATGTAAAACCTTCAAAACGCATAAAACAAGGCGTATAATTAGGTTTTGTAATCATTTCTTTTATAATTTGACAGTTAAGACAGTTGAGGTAACAAAATCAAAGAAACAAAGCGCCAAGCAAAGCCGGCTTGATTTTGAAAACAATTGCGTTTTCCCATGTATTTTAAATGGGTGAATTGAAAAACTAGTGGTCTGTGACTGCCTATTACGGAATATTATTCCGTAACAGTATGACAGATTATCCTCATTCTGTAACAGTTTTCAGTTACAGAATGCATGAATTCCATAGAAGTGTTAGAGTAACATTGTTCCGTAAGTCAACAAAAAAAAAAAAAACAGTATATTGATTCTGGGTACACCATGGTTCCTGAATATTTTCAACTATTTCGGGACAAATTGACATTGGAACATATGACATTTAAATTGACACAACTTAACAAAAATAAAAATTAACCAAATGAATTATAACTATAAATAATAATAACACAACCACCAATATATCAAATATAAATAATGTTTTCATGTTTACGTCTATTATAATTATTAGTAATACCACTAAGGTGGTTTAGAAATCTGACATTGACGTAAATCGTTTGATTTTGTTACGACGATGTTTGAAAATAGAGGTTGTGGGAATAAAAATACTAGAGAAACCGGGATTATTTCGTGGTTGCCGTAGTCCGAATTTTTACCAGCCTTTTTCAGGAACCGCGTTTCGAATTGAAACCAGTAAATAATTTCAGGACTTACGGAACAAGAAACCGTAAACCTGATCGAACCGGTTGCGTTATGGAACATACTATTAATTAAATATCAATTTGACATCAGAAATTGTCAAAAATGTTATCTAAAGAAAATCAAAGCTTTTCTTCTTGAATTTTATTTTCGAAATGGAAACAAATTAGAAAACGGCGAATATCCATATTATTATCTTTTCTCCTTAGAATTAAGATCAATTTTGAC
This sequence comes from Harpalus rubripes, assembly GCA_963082715.1. Lineage (NCBI taxonomy): Eukaryota > Metazoa > Arthropoda > Insecta > Coleoptera > Carabidae > Harpalus > Harpalus rubripes. Next base: position 18,040,379 of record OY720455.1, read on the forward strand.
AATTTGACTCTGAATTAAATAATGATCAGACATACGTTTCACTGTCCATAGCCTATTCCGAGTCAGGGATTTTTTTTGACATACTGTATAAATCTGATGTTTTATTATATATTTTAATTGTTTTATGTATTAATTACCATTATTTTATATTTTAGAATTGATTTACAAGCAAAATCAATACAATTCACTTTTACAAACCCTCAAATTATTTGGAGAAGTAAATACGTAGTTGTTGCAGAAGAAAATGGAATGAATGTACAAACAGACGGATCGGCAGAAATATTTTTACGTAAGTTACGCATTGCCACAATAGGCTTCTGTTATGTTCCTGAAAGAACGGTGAATTTTAGTGCACATGCGACTTAAAAATTTTACGTAATGGGGAAGATATTAATTTTTAAGTAATTAGTTTTCACTTTCTTATCTAACAGGCCTATTCTGTAATTCGGTGGTTTTTTAACAACTGGTTTAAAAATTAACTAATCAAGGGGCCTATTCAGAACTCAATATTTGTGTAGTCGTTATGGTCTTTATGGTTGTTATGTACTATAAAGATTGTTAAAATAAAATTTGGTGGCCTATTCAGAGAAATACAGTCATAAAGGTTGCTATGCATTTAAAGATTGTTATCATAAAGACTTTTGTAACAATCTTTATGAATTTGTCAATTCAGAACCTACGTCGGCGTTACTAACAATCTTTACAAAATAATACTTGTGAATGAACCAGATTATTTGACAATTGCTAACTTCATTATATATATATATATATATATATATATATATATATATATGAACCTAATCTAACCTTAATCTTGTCTGTCAACGCTTTAATTTTTTTAAAAAATAATCAATTGTCAATTGTGTTTAGTACGCAAACGTTTTCCCAAAACAACTAAAGAACAATATGATATTTATGTCATATTTGGAAACTTCTACATTATTTAGAACGGGTTTGTCAATTCATATAAATGATCTCAACGGGATTGAAAATTTATGGGAAGGTTTAATTTTTTTTATTTTGACTGAATATTATAATTATTATTATTATTATTATTATTATTATTATTATTATTATTATTATTATTATTATTATTATTATTATTATTATTATTATTATTATTATTATTATTATTATTATTATTATTATTATTATTATTATTATTATTATTATTATTATTATTATTATTATTATTATTATTATTATTATTATTATTATTATTATTATTATTATTATTATTATTATTATTATTATTATTATTATTATTATTATTATTATTATTATTATTATTATTATTATTATTATTATTATTATTATTATTATTATTATTATTATTATTATTATTATTATTATTATTATTATTATTGTTATTATTATTATTATTATTATTATTATTATTATTATTATTATTATTATTATTATTATTATTATTATTATTATTATTAATACATCACCCAACAGGCAAACGCCCAATTAAAGGGTAAGAGATGAAACGTATTCAATACAATAACATATATTTCTTAATCTCGTTAATGGTGTTATGAAATATATCAATTTCACCTTCAATGATATTGAAAGAATTTATCATTTGATGGATAGGTGATTTGGTTAACATATTTGATTTTGGAGTTTTTAAATAAAAAGTATTTTTGTGTCTGGATGACATTCTAGGAACTTGAAAAAAAATTTAAATTCATAATAAATGTGCAGTCAAATGTATTATCGATTAGTTTACGTAAAACAATTACAGCAGATATACGACGCCTTTGTTCAAGAGCGTTTAAATTAAATTCATCTAGTAATACAGCCTGAGATATTCCTCTAGGAGGATAATAGCCTTTCAAAATATATACAGCAAATTTCAGAAATTTTCTTTGAATACCTTCTAAAGATTCGGACTGAAAACGATAAAGTGGTTTCCATATTAAGGAACCATATTCTAGGTGGGGACGGACTAAGGACACAAATAAGAGATGTAAAGCTTTAGCACTATCAAACATATCAGAATTACGAATTAGGAAACCGAGGCATTTAAATGCAGTTGATATTTTGAGTTGTACATGAGATGTGAAGGTTAATTTAGGATCAAAGGTGATTCCAAGATATAGTGAAATGTCGGGCCTGTTTAGAGCAGAGTTATTTATTAAATATTCGAAATATATAGGGCTGAGTTTTCTGGAGAAGGTCATAGAGTGGCATTTGTTGACATTTAAAGACAGTTTGTTATCCCTGCACCAATTGGATATAGTATCCAAATTTTTTTGAAGTTTTAAACAATCATCGATTGTAGATATGTTACACAGAAGTTTCAAATCGTCAGCATACAGTAAGTGCTCGACATCAATGTCGGAGAACCATCACATCACACAGAGTTTTCAAGAATACCAGAGAATGTCAAAAGGAACTTTCTTCCACCACAGTCTTTATCGTTCTTTGCTCATTATTCAAGTAGAAGCAGAATCTATACGTACAATAAACTGCATCCTGCTAAAATATAAAAACACCAATATTTGGCAGAAAAGGTCAATATTACTAATATTTGATTGATATACGAGTAATAAGCTGTCACACATCAAATAACAACGTGATAACAACCATAAATACATAGTTTTAGCAGTCGTTATGATAAAGACTGTCAAAACGCTTAACAATTGTTGACAGTAAACACTTTCAGTACTGAGAATACCAAATTCGATTTTAACAATCTTTATAGTACATAACAACCATAAAGACCATAACGACTACACAAATATTGAGTTCTGAATAGGTCCCTTGGTATTCACAGTACTGAAAGTAGTTACTGTCAACAATTGTTAAGCGTTTTGACAGTCTTTATCATAACGACTGCTAAAACTATGTATTTATGGTTGTTACCACATTGTTATTTGACATGTGACAGGTTATTATATCAATCAAATATTATTAATATTAACCTTTCTGCCAAATATTGGTGTTTTTATATTTTAGCAGGATGCAGTTTATTATACGTATTGACAACTGACACGACCGTTGGTGGCAGCACCGTCGCCAACTACACGTGCGTTTGATTTAGTACTCTTAACTGCCATTCGTATTACTTCTGCAAGCGTCTTATACAATTTTGTAAATATAACACATTTCTGTAAAATTATTATATGAAAAACCAACCGATTAATCTTGTATAGAAGGTATTTTAATAAACTAGGGATTATTAAAAAAATAAAACGTTATATTTAAGCGAAAATAAGGATAACTACTGCCGAGGTTAGATTTCTACATGCAAATCCGACCTCAAGATGTTTTGTAAAAGGTACCAAGGTACGTTAATAAATTGAACATTACTAAATATGTGTCTAGTATATTTTTTAATTAGGCGAAAATGTAATAATGCAAAACATATTACTGTATAATTTGCGGGAGAAGGAAGGACCTATTCTTTTATTTATTTTGTGCTGTTTACAAACTGGTGTACTAAAATCGACTTCTGATGAAATTGAAAATGTCCTCCACGAATATAATGCATTAAAAACTTTATTTTATTTATTTCATTGATATTTTAATTCGAAATACAAACCCTATATTGCGCCCGTCAAAGTTTAATTTTGTACTCATTGTACTAGCGATAACTATAATATTTTCACCGAAGTTACGATAATTTTGAAAGCCGACAGTCCACTTTATGACTTACGACAGTACAACAAACAATCAGTTTTGCTTTTACCTTTATTTACATTAATTTTTACTATACAAGTTTTAATGTCAAATCAGCCAGAGTACTAAATCACACAGTTACAAATTATGCCGCCAGATGTCATGGCGCTTGGTGTCAGTTGTGAATAGATTCTGCTTCGAATTGAATAATGTTCATAAGAAAGATAAAGACTGTGGTGGAAAAAAGTTACTTTTGACCTTCTGTGATATTCTTGAAAACTGTTTTATGTGATATTTCTGTTACATATTCAGTCAAAGTTTCCAAATATGAAATAAATATCATATTGTTCTTTAATTGTTTTGGGAAAACTTTTGCGTACTAAATATAATTAGTAGTTCATTATTTAAAGAAAATAATTAAAGCGTTGACAGATAAGATTAAGGTTAGATTAGGTACATATATGTATAATGAAGTTAGCTATTGTCAAATAATCTGGCTCATTCACAAGTATTACTTTGTAAAGATTGTTAATAATACCGACGTTGGTTCTGAATTGACAAATTCATAAAGATTGTTACAAATGTCTTTATGATAACAATCTTTATATGCATAGCAACCTTTATAACTATTTCTCTGAATATGCCACCAAGTATGTATAACGAATATAACAAAAAATTGGATTTTTAGTTGTTCAACCAATATCTATTGGATAAAATTTTTAATCAGCTGTTAAAAATTAACCACTTAGTTACATAATAGACTCGAAAGATAGTTAAATTTTGACTATGATTCACTACTCCAATAATACAAACGATATAATAAATTAAATACTTCGTCTTTCTTCTCATTAAAAGCAGAAAATTAATACAAAGATGCACGGTGCATATGTCGTAGCCAGATTGTAAAATTCGTCTTTTTATAAAACGCCTAGCCAACTTATAAAACACACTAAACTCGGCCCGAGTTTTCCATTTTTCATTTTACCATGTGATCGTAAGCTGTTCGTCCTTTTATAAGACGTCTTGCCAGATTGTAAAACAACAAACATTTGACAATCTGACCGCGTTTTATAAAATGACTAAGGGATTCATGAAAAGACGGATTTTACAATCTGGTTACGACACATATAACGTATGTAACGAAAGTTTAGAGATAAAGTTTAAACCTCTTTATCATATAGGAAGAACTTTTTATTGAAACGTTAACAGAAGAGGTTCCTATAAACTAGGGAGATAACAAATCTAATTTTACACCACTGATAGGGGACCGTTATCTTTAATGCGTCGCAGTTTTTTAATACCTTGTCTCATTTGTCGGTGGACGATGTTAAATCTACTTCCCCGGATCGTCGAAAATGGCTTAGTCTGTAACTGTTGTTCTTTTGGCATTCCCTGCTATTATTGTATACTTTTCTGCTAAGAAATACTCAAAAGCCTTCTATCAATCGCGTCTCCTTAATGCACTGCAGCATCTGAAGATTCGCTCAAGCTGGGCGCACTGGGCCGCAGTCAATTTGGTTACATTATTTCTTTTTTGAAATTTTAAATCATTTTTGACCAAAGTTCTGCTAACAATCGTCTTAAAGTTCTAAATTGTCGAGTTAATTCGCGCAATGATGTTCTGACTTTGTCTTGAGCACTTTGAATGACTCCGCTGAAGCAAAAGTTCGGGTCGCCCACTTTTTGATAAATTAATACATACTACATTTTCTTCACATTCCCGTATAGTTCGGTAAATAGTCGTCTGTCAAATATTTTGATCTCCATAACGTTAACAATTTCACGCTTCGGCTATCTGTCCAACTATATTTCAAGTTTATATAACATATTTCGAAACTTTTTCTGGCAATATTAACATGGCATTTTATAAAACAACTATTATGTATTTATTATGCCCAGTGACAACTAAATTAGAACTTAATTCAGTAATAAAAATTTTCTTAAAACTTTTGTTACAAACATTATCAATTCGAATTTTCATATTACCTCAAAATCAAACAGTTATAAAAAGTATTGAGTACTTAAAACCATACAAAACTAAATTTTAAAATTACTAGTATGATTTATTTTTAATGAAATCATTATTATATGTATAGTATTAGTTATATGTACAAATTTTTACTACTATATTTGACGAATTTAATCTACATTTAAAAGTTATTTGATAAACAAATTTCTGTAAAAAATTACAAAATTATGATTTGTCTTTCGCAGATAAAATTAACTTGTAAACAAATATGAATTTTTATTAAACTATTTACTTAATATTTTAAGATTGTAAAAGATAGTTTTTTTTATTAATTTTTTCATTTATTATTTAAGTAGAATATATGAGCGGTAATACATGCATTAATATAATATATACAATTCCTTTTAACCTGTTATCGGCGTCCTCTTCCACACATGCAAATTTTTCAGCGACGGACTGGTCCTCTAGGTGGGATAAAATACACATAGTCATTCCAATTTACAACAGTTATCACAGGCGTGCATTATCATCTACAAAGATGGACAAGCGGGGGGGCGGGAATAAGGTTACTCAAAGTCACAGATTTGGGCAGGTGCCCCGCACATTAAATGCGGCCTAACACCTCATGGATTCGGGTACCCCTATACGCAAAGGTATGTACCCAGTGCAGGGAAGAATTGTTGAAATACAGCTATCAGGAATAGTCACTTCTGAGTCACTAGCGGTACCGTAGCCACATACGCATATCCCAAACAAGTTGAGCTCCCAGAGCTCGACCTTGCAGAGGTCAATGGGTTCCAGATCCATTATGAAAGTTTAGCTTACGATCACAGATAGGTCCTATACCTATCATGATAAACCCCAGGTTTATCCTTTACGTCCCAGATGTTCACATGTATCTCAGTTGGTGTTTCTCATACCTCAGAGCACATAGCTCTATGGACCCATAGTTGTCCCAGACAACCCTTCGGATAATTAGGAAACTGCTACATAAGTTTGCAGCCAGAAACAAATAATACAAATGTATATTTTACATATATCATGCATATCAAATACACAAGCAGTGTATAACATATCATTCAAGCATTTGGTGATCCACACCACACTATACCAGTATAATAATTAGAATGACAGCGAGTTCTACCGCTCACCTATAATTACTGCTAATATTTTCTTATGTACACTTTCACACCCACACGACACACGACTATGGGGGGAATGTTGTAGTTTTATTTTACTTTTTCTTTTACTATATAAAAGTTAAATATGTGTTAATATATGTACTACTTTGTTTTAATTTTACTTTAAGACCTTAAGGCCCACTTTTACAATTGATGGATAAAATATGGTATAGCTATCGGAGATATAACTTTATCCTAGTAATTATACCTTCGATAAACAAAATTGTCTTTTACAATGCATTTTTGTCTATCAGATAGTTATACAAAGAATTACGTTAAATCACTTTACGTTGGTACTGACAATAAAATTATCTTCTTGTTAGACTATTTTTCTTCAATACTGTTATTATTTCTATCTTCTAATTTGCATTTTTCACGATGTTAGATGATATAAATATTATTTTTGATTCTGACCCTGATGATGAAATACTTGATTGACATCTGTCAAACGATTGTGTTTACATGGTATCCATAACAACAAGGGATAAAGTTATTCGAGGTTTATACGACCGATTTCTATAGGATAAGAAATACTGGTGTTTATTCTATCTGTGGTTTATCCGAGGTTTGTAAAATACAATTTTCAATTTTATACCTGGTATAACGTTATACGAGGTTTATCTAATGATTGTAAAAGTGGCCCTAAATTTATCAAATCTCAACTTAAGACCATTAAAGTAAAAGAATTTCACAACTGCGCATTAGCTCCACTTCACAAACGTCAGCGTGTATTTTTTGTTCTCGTGAGTAGTTTTAGGTTAACAAGATTGTAAATTATCAGATTTAATTCAAAAATATCCCCACTTTTATGATAAAACAGATATTTTATTTAAGGATAAAGTGGCCAAAAAGAATGCGTGGAAAAGTATAGCGTCTGTATTAAATAAAACTGGTTAGTATATTTACTTACTATATAATAATATTTTTGTATGCACAAATTATTATATTCTTGTCCATTTTAAAAGGATATATTTATCTGTGTACATTTACGACTATATGCCAGAAAAATCACATCTGCGCATGTGTATCGAAGGCTTTAAAGGAGCTGCATAAAGTACCAAGCTTAAAGTAATAGTAAAAGCGTAAAGAAAAAGTAAAATAAAATGTAGACTGCATAAATCCACCTTAATACAGTGGCGCACAGTAGAAAAGTGAATCTTATAATTAATTATAAATTCCCATTTATGTCTAGAAAACGAATCTTGCTAACCCGTTTTTATTTGTCCGTTTTGAAATAAAAAAAAAAACATTTGATCTCCGTTTTAAACGAATGTGTATCAACTTACCTCATTGGTTATATTTTTATAGGTGATGGGAAATTTGCAATGCTTTTCGAATTCGATTATTTCACGAGAAATGGAGTTCAGTATGCCAATTTAACTAAATACGACTCAGATTTTCTAAATGTAAATTTAGATTTCAACTTGGAAAATTTAGGTATGTACCATTAATTATTCTTAAATGCATTGCTCTAAAATTATAACATTGAGTGGATTTTTTATACATCAAATTTAAGAGTTAAAAAAACATATTCGGCGTATTTGTAAAACTTATTAAATCTTATAAAATCCGAAAAAACGGCATTAAAACGTCGTACAGGTGACGTCACAAAGTTTCTAATGCCGTTTTTATCGAATTATTAATATTTAACAAAGTTTCAAAAATACGGGTACCAATGTTATTTATAACCAGGGACCGGAAACCGAACCGAACCTGAACCGAAAACCGTTCCGAACCCACCTTTTTTGTGAACCTGAACCACAACCCGAACCATAATTAATTTGCCCAACGTGAACCCGAACCGGAACTAAAGCCACTATTTTCGGGTTCAAAAAACCGGGTTTACTGAACTTGTTTTTACTTCTGTGTCATATAGTAGCAAATAGTATTAGTTTTGTACTGAAATAATTACCTTTAAACAAAACCTACATTATTTTATTTCATTATTTGAAAATGAGGAAAATATATTAGAAAGCTCGTGAAAGGTAAAGAAAAAGCCCAAGCAGAAATATTAAAATAAACCCAACTTACAAGTACACATTTTTTAAAAATTATGAAGATCCAAAGACTTTCAAATACTACTAATTATTTTTGAGATGAACAAAATTTGTCACACTCTGTGACGATATGCAAATTGAGTCAGAAGTTATAGGTACACAAGTTAGTCTGGAACGGGCATTTTCTGCACTGAAATACTTTTTGTAACTTCTACAACCAAATATGTCTGAAGAAATATCAGATTAAATGAAAATTTATTTAGAAAATAAATTTATTGGTATACGAATATTTTTAATGTAAACAATTGTTTTTGTTTTTCAGTTTTATTATTTACCACACTTACTAGTATGTAAAATTGCTTTATGTTAGACACATTTTTTTTTTATTTTTTGAACCCGAACCGGAACTGAACCGGTACCGAACCACCGAAAAATACATTTTCTGAACCCGAACCGAACCTGAACCCAATTTTATTTTCATTTCTGAACCTGAACCCAAACCGAACCCATTTTTCGGCGGTTTCCGATCCCTGTTTATAACTTTGTTATTATGTACAGGTTGTCTCATTTTCGATGTTTTTTTAAGGTATCTCGGGTAATATTAATGATAGAGCATAACCGTTTGCACATTCCAGGGTCAACTTTTCCAGAAATGTTTAATAGTCACCACAGGACATTTCGATCTTCTTTTGTTTCTGAGCTACAGGCAAAAACTCGTTTTTCGCTCATTTTAAAAATATCTCATATCTTATTTATTATGATAGTTAGAGAAAAAATGTTTTTACAAAAATTTTACCGTTTTTTAAATAGAATAAAATGGCGTAATTAGATTTTTTGAAAACTTAATGATTCTCGAGATATAACACAAACTTATGATTTTGTAAATAGGAACCTATGTTGAAAATAGTCTCGTCTTTTTACTTATTTTATAAACAAATGAAAAAATCTATTACAGGTCATCATTTGCATATTTCTAATAATATTTGTTTCAGTTTTATTAATTTTTTCAATTTATTTATTTCAAAAGCGAATTAAACCATCTTTTTCGGATTGTGTCAAAGCCAACTGTAACGTCGGTAACTAGTAATTTAACTTTCCCGAAAATAATTATTGGTTAAGAATAATTTTGAGAACATGATTAATAGATATTATATCAAAATAAACAAATGATGATTTGTAATAATTTTTTCATTTGTTTTTTAATAATTTCCAATATTTTCACCTCAATAAATTAATAATTCGTCTTAATGTTTAAAACAAAAGAATGTAGGCTGTTATATATCATTGAAAAAATGTTTAGTCAAATGATGGAAGAAGTCAAACAGGAAATGAGAAGCAACCATGAAGAACTAAAAAATGAATTAAAGAGTGAATTACCAGGAATAAAAGAAGAACTAAAAAATAATAGTGACAAAGTAGAAATCATGCAAAAGAACTTTCAGGCAAGAGAACAGAAATGGATCGAAGAACGGGAAGAACTATGAACTAGGATTAAAGAATTAAATACAAAAGTTGATAACTTGGAAAAAGAAAAAATCCGAAATAACATAATAATTACAGGTTTTGATATGAATATTAGGGATGAAAATAAATTAAAAGAAAATATAAGTAATTTTCTTAAGTTAAATGTCGGTACTGAAGGAAAAATAAAAGATGTACGAAAACTTGGACCAAAGAAAGGAATAATAGAAATGGAAAATTTTGAAGAAAAAATGACATTATTGAAACAGAAACACAAACTAAAGGCTTACGGAGGAGAAGCGATCTTTATAGATAGTGATAAGACCAAGTCAGATAGAATGATACAGGCAGCTTTAAGAAGACAAAAGAATTAAAGACGCTGGGTAAAGAAGTAAAAGTTGCCTTCAAAAAGCTAATTATAGATGGGAATGTCCGGATTTCGGATGAAAAGGAACAAAAACTAATAGATGACGAGAAAGTTAGGATGGAAGATAAGTCCAAAACAAAAAACTAACAAAAGGATTACAAAAAATGGAAAATAGGATAACGAACTCAGCAACGGACATGGTAACGAATAAAAACACAAACAATAATTTAGAAGAGAAACACAAGATTAAGGGAGGAAATAAGGTATATAAATCAGATAACTCAATAAATAGAAAATGTAATAGTAGGAGTGTGAAGCATGTTAATAAAAGTACAAGCACTAATTATGTATCAAAAAAAGTTTGGAAGATTGGTACATGGAATGTGCAGGGACTGAATGGAAAGGAAAATGAAATTATTGACGAGTTTGAACAAGCAAATTTAAAAATATTGGGTCTAACTGAAACTAAAAAAAAAAAGGAAATGGATCCATGAGAATGAACCATGGACATTATATGATATATGGGGGTGTAGAACAGTTGGAGCATGCACAGGCGGGTGTAGCAATTATAATACACAGGGAATATTGGAAAGAAATTAATAATTGGCATTACATTTCGCAAAGGATAATCAGGCTGGATTGTGGAAAAACTAGTAATCAAAAATTCAGCATAATTGTAGCATACGACCCTTCTGAAAATGAAAATAAAGCAAATAAAGACTGTTTTTGGGACAGATTACAAGATGAAATGGACGTGATTAATCATAAAGTGATAGTAGTTGGAGATTTAAATGGAAGGGTTGGACGCAACGGAATAAATGGACACCCAGTAGGAAAGTATGGAGAGGCAGTTAAAAATAATAATAGGCAAAGAGTATTAAGGTACATAAGTTACAACAACAAGAAGTTAGAGAGGAATACGCTAGGAGACTAAATGAAGAACTACAACATATAAATTGGAAAAGCGAGACTGAACTGGAAAGATTGTGGAAAATATTTAAAGATACAGTATGTAAGATAGCCGAAGAGGTTTGTGGTGTGACGAGGCAAAGAGGACAGAAATGTACTTCATGGTGGAATACTGATATTAAAACAGAAGTACAGAAAAAGAAAAAGCTGTGGAAAATATATCTGAGTAATAAAACGATTAGTAATTATGAAAAATATAAAGAACAAAGAATCGTAGTTAAAGAAAAGGTTAAAAAAGCTAAGACAGAACAATGGGAAGCATTCGGACATAAAATGGACATAGATAGCAGAGGAAATACCAAACTACTTTTTAGAACTTTAAAGAATCTAAGGAAAGGAAAAATAAATGAAGTAAACTGTATAGAGGATGAAGAAGGAAACATGTTAGTTACAAGCTCTGATATAGTAGAAAGATGGAAAAGGCACTTTACCGAAATCTTGAAAGCAGATTCAGAGGCACCAATACCAGACCAACAAGTTATTACAAATGAAATAAACCCGGAAGATAAAATAAGTACAGAAGAATTGAGAGAGGGAATTAGAAAGTTAAAAAACGGGAAAGCTGCAGGACAAGACAATATTAAGGCAGAATTGTTAAAATATATGAAAGGAGATGCAGAAGACTTATTTTACAAAATAGTGAACGTGGCCTGGAACATCAGCCGTATCCCAGTAGACTGGACACTAGCAACTATCCTGCCCATCTTCAAAAAAGGAGACCCAAAAAAATTTAACAACTACAGAGGAATCTCTATACTAAGTGCAGCCAGTAAAGTATTCGAGATAATATTGGAAAATAAATTAAGAAAGGTATTGGAGCCCACCTTGGACGATAATCAATGTGGTTTCAGACCAGGACGAGGTACAACAGACCTGATTTTCTCGGTAAGACAATTAACTGAAAAAGCAAGTAATTACAACGAAAAGTTGTTTTTATGCTTTGTTGATCTAGAGAAAGCTTTTGACACAGTACGCAGAGAAGAAATCTGGAAAGTTCTAGAAAAGCGAGGAGTTGATAATAAGTTGTTGAAAGCTATCATGAGTATATATAAGTGTACCAGAAATACGATAAGAGCACACGATCAGGTATCAGGACAATTTACTACCAGAATAGGTGTAAGACAAGGTGGTGTTCTGAGCCCTCTCCTCTTTATTGCACTCATGGATGAAATAGGCAAGGAGTGCAGACCTAGCTGTAAAAAAGTTAGAGTGTGAGTAAGAAACCTGCAACAAGTTCTGATCTCGGATATGTTATACGCTGATGACTTGGTGATCGTGACAAATTCTGAAAAAGATCTACAGAATAATATCAATATCTGGAACGAAGGCTTTATGAAGTATAGACTGAATATTAGCGTAGAAAAAACCGAAGTTTTGGTAATAACAAAAAATGAGGTGCAAACCGCAGTAACTATTAAGGACAAAACCATAAAGCAGACAGAAGTTTTTAAATATTTAGGATCGAGCCTAAACACTAAGGGAGAATTGGAGCCAGAAATAAATAACAGAATAACGAGTGCTACAAAACTCTACTACGCACTAAACAAAGCCTTCATACGGAAAAAAGAGGTGAGTACAAACACAAAAATAACAATATTTAATAGTGTGTATGTGCCTATGCTAACTTATGGCTGTGAAACGTGGACGTTAAGCGACAATAATAGAAGTAAAATTTAAGCGTGTGAAATGCGTTATCTTCGAGCGGTAATCGGTGTGACTAAAAGAGACCGAATACGTAATGAAAATGTGCGCGAAAGGTGTAATGTAAAACCGGTGCTAGACAAAATAGAAAAGAGACAGTTAGAGTGGTTTGGTCACATGGTACGGATGGATGATCAAAGAATGGTGAAAAAGTTATGGAAACTAGGTGTTGACAAGAAGCGCCAAAGGGGGAGACCAAAGAAAACCTGGAACAATGAAATGGCAAAATTACTACAGAAAAGAAATATAAACTGGAAGGAAGCAGAAAGAAAGGCGCAAGACAGGAAGGCATGGAGAAAATTCTGTGCCAACACCTCTACACCGTAAGGTAGATGAAGCCTTGGATTAAGTAAAAAGTAAATTAATAATTCGTCTTTTATTAATGTTTAAAACAAAAGAATGTAGGCTTGTTATATATTATTGAAAAGCTTATAAAATAAGCAAAAAGACGAGACTATTTTCAACATAGCGTCCCATTTAAAAAATTGTAAGTTTGTGTTATATCTCGAGAATTATTAAGTTTTCAAAAAATCTAATTATGCCATTTTATTCTATTTAAAAAACGGTAAATTTTTTGTAAAAACATTTTTCCTCTAACTATCATAATAAATAAGATATGAGATATTTTCAAAATGTGCGAAAAACGAGTTTTTGCCTGTAACTCAAAAACAAAAGAAGATCGAAAATTCCTGTGGTGACTATTAAACTTTTCTCGAAAAGTTGACCCTGTAATGTGCAAACGGTTATGCTCTATCATTAATATTACCCAAGATACCTTAAAAAAACATCGAAAATGAGACAACCTGTACAGTGTGTCTGCCGTAAGCGGGCCATAATTGCTAACTTATTTGAAGAGATAGAAAGACGGTTAATTAGACAAAGCTGGTCGATATTGTACGACAAATTTAACGGTGCAAAATGCAAAACATTTGTATATCAAATACGCGACTTATTCAACAAAATAACATTTTTACCTTCCGTCACCTTTAGGTAAGGAAGGTATTGTCTTTGGTCAAAAAATTCGATGATGAGTTTTTAATCAATAAGCACGTTTTAGGGTCCCTAGAATACGAATTTAATATTTTTACGATGATGTCTGTACGTCTGTGTGTGTGTGTGTGTGTGTGTGTGTGTGTGTGTGTGTGTGTGTGTGTGTGTGTGTGTGGATGTGTGTGTGTGTGTGTGTGTGTGTAACAAAATTTTCGTCTGCGATAACTCTAATACTACAGTTTCAAAAATTATAATTTTTTCGTATACTTCTTCGTTACATCCATATGAAGAGCTGATTAGATTTTTTACAATTGGTCAACGGGAAGTACCATCATTTGAAGATTTTAACAGTTTTTCTTGAAAAAACTATGTTAAATATCATTTTTTCACATTTAATGTTATTATAAATATTAAAGAATATTTTATTCTCTATACGATTTGACTGCATTTTATACTTAATATTAAATGAATATAGAGTTAAAAAATCTGATGTGGACACCACACGACTTCCTTGTACGCAAGACCAATATGAAGATGAAGTATAGACCCAATTATAATATTGCACGTGTTTGACATAATTTGACATTAACATCTATTTTTTATTTTTTTGTTATTTTTTGTCCTAATCCATAGCAAGCTTCATTACAAAAACCAAAAAGTATCTAAGTTTTAAATTTACATATCTCGCTTATACAAAGGGCTAATTTAATAATACTTGATGTGCTAGACGCAGAATTTAATTCTCTAAAACTCTTATTTGAAGCATTTATTTCTAAAATCAAAATGAAACCATTTTATTCAAGAAAAACTGTTAACAACTTCAGGTAATATATCACTTCCGGTTAGCCTGTTTTAACTAAAATCTGCTATGTTATTCCATTTGATATAAAAGTCTTATATACCAAGTTTGAAACGTTTTGGATTATATTTTAATATAGTTTTTCATTAAAATCTATTATGGGCTTCAAATAAAGTACCATTTCTGGAAATTATGTAATGACCAAAAAGGGAGGTGCACAACTAGATGCTATAGAAGTCCTAAATACAAAATTTCAACTTTCTACGGCTTACCGTTTTTGAGTTATGCGAGATACATACGCACGTACGTACGTACGTACGTACGTACAGACGTCACGACGAAATTAGTCAGAATGGATTCAGGGATGGTCAAAATGGATATTTCCGTTGAAATCTCAAAACCGAAATTTTTCGCGATTACAATACTTCCTTTACTTCGTACAAGGAAGTAAAAATTATAAAGAAATTAAATTTCATAAAGTAGCTATAGCTATGAAAACAGCTACTATATTAAGAAAATTCTGATTGAAAGATGTCAGTGTCAAGTGAAATTAACATAGTGTATTTGTCTTATAATTTTATTGAAATATAGGATCTTTTGCTTTCTGTATGGAATTTGTATAAAATACATACAACTGCTTTAAGGTAATGTACAAGAAACAATAATAATAATAAATCTTTTATTTCCGCAGATACATTACACTGTATACAGAGAATTTATTTTAAAATGCAAGATATGGTTTATCACTTCCATGGTTACACACTACTGTCAAAAATTGACAGCAATGTAATATTTGTCCATTTTAAAATGCAACATTATAAATAGTATTGCAGCATAGGGGATATCTCTAGAACACGTCGCAAATGATGTCAATTCTTTCTACGAGCGACTAGGATATTGCCTCAGTGTGAATGGAGGTATTTTTGAACATTTATTACATTAAAATTATAAATTTTTGTAAGCCAAAGTTTGTTAAGATGTGCTACATTAAAGTTTTGATTTTTTGTTGATAGTATGTAGGCGAATTTATTGGAAATTAGTGTTGATAATACATAACTAAAAATTTTCGTATGTTGCATTTTAAAATGGACAAATATTACATTGCTGTCATTTTTTGACAGTAGTATGTAACCATGGAAGTAATTAACCATATGTTGCACGTTAAAATAAATTCACTGTATAGAAAACGTCACAAAATAATAATTTAAGACATAAATTTTCTGTATGAAATTTGCATAAAATACATGCAACTGCCGGAAGGTAATGTACAAGAAATAGAATATTTAGCAAGGAACTTTCCGTATGAAATTTGTGCAAAATACATAGAACTGACGAAAGGTAATGTGCTGGCCACATCAGATTTTTTTAAATGCAAGGCCATATTGAAAATGGTACCGCTTAAAAGATTTTTTTATCTGAATATAAAAGTTCATCACTATGCCTCTAAAACTAAAAACAAAAGAGTTATTTCAAATTGAAATTTAAATATTATAATATATTATAATATTATAACATATA